>CAUYTI010060289.1:0-10698 GCA_963575145.1 Galago senegalensis
CCAGCTACTTGGGAGGCGGAGGCAAGAGACTCGCTTGAGCCCAGGAGTTGGAGGTTGCTGTGAGCTGTAATGCCACGGCACTCTACCCAGGGGGACAGCTTGAGGCTCTGTCTAAAAAAAAAAAAAAAAAAAAAAAAAAGAAAAGTAAGGCCTAATTCAGTACCTTCCCAATTTTCTTCCCAGGTGTAACCACCCTGCAGCTGCAAATTTAGCCCTAGAGAGCAGAGGGGAAGCTAGGTGGTAGGTATTAATAGGAATCTCAGAGTTCCTCCTTCCTAGATGAGGGAATACAACAGGAATCCTGCCAGGTTACCTACCCAGGCGAAGGCCACGCAGGTGTGGTACATGGGGGAGGAGGCTGGCACGGAGGTACAGTAGCGGCAGAGCATCACAAGACTAGCCAGGCCATTGAGAAAAGAGGCGACAGCAGAAGCTGGCTCTTGAAAGAACAGGAACCGGGAGAAGGGCCACTGAAAAAGGAAAAGATGGAGGAGGCTTGAGGGGCAGGCAACCCCCAGTTGGCCTAGTCAAACTTTTTCTGACATGCTGCATTAGCAGATCTCCAACTGGTCCTTCAGCTCTGGAATTTGGCCAAAGCCTCAGGTTCAGTCCCTCTTCAAGCCAAGGAGCTCCTCTCCAGTCCCTGGTTAAGGGTCATATCTGCTATCCTGGCCAGCACGCATAGTACTGAAAGCCCTGAGCCCTGGGAAAACCAGATGGACCAGTGTAGATGGCTCAGTGTGGCCTGGTGGAAACAGCACAGACCTGCCATCCAGAAGACTAAAGTCCCAATCAGTCCTCTACTACTGACAACAGTCCTCTGAGCCTCAGTGTGCTCTGTGGAAAACTGGGGAGAATAATTATTGCCAATCTCAACAGACTAGAATGAAATAATACTAGATCAGGCCAGGTGCAATGGCCCACACTTGTAATCCTAGAGCTCTAGGAGGCTGAGGTGTGAGGATCGCTTGAGCTCAGGAGTTGGAGACAAGCCTGAGCAAGAAGTGAGACTCCATTCTACTAAAAATAGAAAAAATTAGCTGGATGTTGTAGCAGTCATCTATAGTCCCAGCTACTCAGGAGGCTGAAGCAGGAGGTTCACTTGAACCCAAGAGTTTGAGGTTGTTGTAAGCTAGGCTGATGCCATGGGACTCTAGTGTGGGGTAACAGAGTGAAACTCTGTCTCAAAAAAAGAAAGAAAGAAAGAAAGGAATAATACTGGATCAAAGAGCATCAGTAAACTGTGCCTCCCTGGGAAATCAAAAGGGTGTCACTATTACTCTAGACCACTACTGGGGAAGCAAGAGAAAAGATCTCAGAGTGTGTTAGGGAATTTCTGCCTGCAGCACGGTGAGCATCTCAACTACTCTAAGAATCCCACCACTGCTTTCTGAAGAGACTCCAAAGTTTTCTGGATCTGTTACTCCAAATTCAGAGGCAGGACACATCCGTTCCATCCAATTACATAAAAACCAGCAGATTTTGAGAACAGGTACCTGCCCCAAACACACACCCATCACTCCATGCCTCAGACTGCTTGGACAATGTTGTCCTACTGGGAGGCTAGTACACCACCAACCCTGACCCTCCAACTCACCTTGCCATGGAACTGAGGCACTTTGTGACCTTCCTGGAGGTAGACGCCAACCGTGACCCACATGCATTCATACTTACAGTCATCCTGACAGGTCCAGCCTGAAACAGACAAAGGTGGCCTGGTGAACTCCCCAGAACAGAGAGGCACAAGGAGATCAGGAATGGGGCCCAAGCTCAAATACAGGTCAAAAGGGACTGCAGGTGGGAGAGAACTAGAAGAAATCTTAAAATTCCAGCTTCTCATTTAGATGGATGTAGGATGGTGGGACATACACAAAGGGAAAGGGAAAGGGATGTGTGTACATGTAGGGATATTTTAGGTGCAGAAGTGAACAAAAAGAAATGTTTCTTCTCTTCTCTATTCACCAAGATGGTGATTTTGGTATCTAATGAACCTGTCTATGGAAACCTAGGTTTATGTTTGTCTTTCCTGAAACAGGATTTACTCTCAATTGCCAGGATGGAGTCCTTGCTATCTTACCCCCCTCCTATGAAAATGAAGCCCAAATTCTTCAGCCTGACTTTTAAGGCTCCAAATTGAATATCCAACCTGATTTGTCACTACTTCTTTCACATACTCTGCTCCCTGAGTAAAGCGAGCTGCTGGATGTGCCCACATCTGCCCAGGGCATCCACTTGCTCTGTTCTATCTGGAACACAAAGTGGCAGTAAAAAGGACAAATGTGTGATAATAGGCCATAAGAGGAAACTCTGCTTTACCACTACTAACTGGCTGTGTGACTTTGGGCAGGGCACTTAACCTCTTTGAGCTTCCCTATCTGTAAGACTAGGATTAGAGAAACTGCCTCAAAGGGTTGGAATAAAAATTAACACACTTGTTGTGACACCTGTGACCTGGCAGGTATTCAAAATGTTGGTTCCTTGCTCAATATGGTCACAGGTCCACATTTAATGTAACTGTACAAAGCCCTCCTTCACACAAAACATTCCAAGATGATCCCTGTCTTCAACCCCTCAAAACCAGAATAGATACTATAACATCCCAAATGCTTCTAGTGCTTAATCTAAGAGTCTTTTAGGTAGCAAATCATTCCTGCACTTGAGAAGGCTAATGTCTCCGTGGGGACTTTGAGCTCCAAAAGGCAGGACCCTGGTCTGATTTCTATGCCATGTCAGAGCTTTGCACCCAAGCAGTATTCAGTAAATGTCCTTTTGACTAAATAAATAAAAAGTAAACGAAACTTCTGGGAAAATAAGATAAGTTGATGAGGCTCTCATCACCCCGGGGGCTCCATTCACTCACATTCTTTAGAGACCTTGGGGGGAAACTAAGGTTCAGAGATTTCTGAGAATAAGGGGCGGGGCCAAGACCAAAGGGCGTGGTTTACTGTGGGAGGGGCTTACCTGCTAGACTCATGTAGATTGGCTGGCGGGAGCGGAAGTGCTTCAGAGCGCCCCCCGAGCAGTTCCGCTCTTCACACTGGAGTACGCAGTCGCGGTACACCGGCTCACGGTCGCCCTGGGAGCCGCTCGCTAGTGCGGCTGCCCCAGCTAGCAGCACCAGCCGCGCCACCTGGCCGGACATCACTTCTCCCTGGCTCGCCACCGGGGGAGGAGCTTAGGAGCATGTGAAACTTTCACTTCCGGAGTAACCGGAAGTGTCTCTTTCTTTCGTCTACTCTCCGGGGACATCCGCCCAGTTTGAATAAAAGTTCCTGGATTTTTGTGGGTTCTTGCCCCGCCCCTCGTCCCTTTGGGTTAAGGGAAAGGGGACGCCTGATAGGTCAAGAAGCAAAAATAAAGTATTTTGTTTCTGTGTTTCTTCTCCGGGGTAGGGCTATTTTACTGTAACCAGCCCTGTTGGGTTTCACTTCTTAAATGCACCTGGAACTGTCCATTTCTTTCCATGTCTTCTGGCACCGCCCTGGTTAAAGACATCACCATCTGACCCAGGACAATGCAGTAGCCTCTTAACAGGGCTTCCTGCCTCAACTTTTGCTTCTTTCAATACGTGCTCCATTTTCTTTTCTTTTGAGACAGAGCTTCAAGCTGTCGCCCTGGGTAGAGTGCTATGGCATCACAGCTCACGGCAACCTCAACTCCTGGGCTCAAGCGAGTCTCCTGCCTCCGCCTCCCAAGTAGCTGGGACCACAGGCACCCGCCACAACGTCCGGCCATTTTTTGGTTGCAGCCGTCATTGTTTGGCTGCCCTGGCTGGATTCAAACCCGCTAGCTCAGGTGTACGTGGCTGGCACCTTAGCCGCTTGAGCCACAGGAGGGGAGCCACGTGCTCCATTTTCAAAAATTCAAATTTGACCATGTCACTTTCTTTCTTAAAATTCTTTACTGGTTCCTAATTACCCTCAAGATAAAATCCAAACTCTACAAGCTCTAGATGATCTGGCCTCTGCCCACTGATCTCCCTCACTCCCTTGCTCAAGACCCACTTCAGAGGGCCATGTCCTTTAAGTTTCCTGACTTTGCCTGGTCTATATCTATCGTTCTCTCCTGCTTGTTCTTCTAGTCTCAGTTTAAACACTACCTTCTGAGGGTGCTTGCTAACAACTGGAGGATGATATACAATGGTCTGTGCAGGATAGGGACCTCTGTTGTCCTATTCACCACTCTTATCTCCAGCACTAACAGAAACTGGCTTCTGTTAGGCGCTAAAAGCGATTTTTAAAAAAGAAGAATGAACAACATAATTAATTCATCATTAGCACTCGCTGGGTACCAAATCCGGGGCTGTCAAGTTACCTTATGAGTATGGTTCTACTCTGATAGGAAAGATGTAATCTTCCAAGGAAAAATTAAGGAAGACCCTTGGGAATAGGACACTTGCTTTAGTATTACCTCTCCCCACCTCTCCTGTGCTACTACCAGCACCCCACTAATCTCAGTGAAGCATTGAAGGCTTGTAGCTAAAGATCACCTTTCCTTCCTCCCCCCACCACTCTCTTCACCCCCTAGTCAACTTCTTTTCATTCTGGGCTATGGAATGACCAAGAAGTAATTTCAGATTCCATTCATTTTCATAATCATTTCCTGAGCCCTTAGCTCTATACCTAGCTAAGCACAATTCCAGGAGGCACCATTCACGTTGCGTTTTCTGAAGGGCAGTTGAAGGGCAGTTCTTCCAGTGAAATGTAACACGAATAGTGTTCCCTGGAAGTGACCACCAAATTGATGTTGACTGGGAAACTGAAATAGATAAAAAAACAAAAGTGCCCCTCAGCTCTCCAGGAGCCAACCAGAAACAATCAAGCGCTAATACTACTTTGTATCTGACAGCTCAATCCTTTCACAATGCATTTTTAATATTTTCATTTACTCTCTCCTATAACTCAGGGATGAATCTTTTTATAAGGATCCCCTTTTATCTTTATTTATTTATTTGAGACAGAGTCTCACTTTGTCACCCTTGGTAGAGTGATGTGGCATCACAGCTCACAGCAGCTTCCAACTTATGAGCTTAAGTGATTCTCTTGCCTCAGCCTCCCAAGTAGCTGAGACTACAGGCACCCACCACAATGCCTGGATATTTTTTGTTGCAGTTGTCCTTATTGTTTTAGCTGGCCTGGGCTGGGTTTGAACCTGCCAGCCTCCGTGTATGTGGCTGGCTCTGTAACCACTGTGCTACAGGAGCTGAACCCATTTTATTTTATTTTATTTTTTGAGACAGAGTCTCACTCGGTAGAGTACAATGGCATTTTCTTAGCTCACAGCAACCTCAAACTCTCAGGCTCAAGTGATCCTCTTGTGTCAGCCTCCCAAGTAGTTGGGACTACAGTCGTGCAACACCACACCCAGCAAGTCCGTCCGTCCGTCCTTCCTTCCTTCCTTCCTTTCTCTCTCTCTCTTTCTTTCTTTTCTTCCCTTCTTCCTTCTTTCTTTCTTTCCTTCCTTCCTTCCTTTTTTTTCTAAAATAGAGACGGGGCTGCGTGCCCATAACTCAGTGGTTAGGGCACCAGCCACATACACTGGGGCTGGTGGGTTCAAACCCAGCCTGGGTCTGCTAAACAACACTAACAATAACAACAACAACAAAAATTGCTGGGCATTGTGGCAAGTGCCTGTAGTCCCAGCTACTAAGGAGGTCGAGGCAAGAGAATCACTTAAGCCCAAGAGTTTGAGGTTGCTGTGAGCTGTGATGCTACTGCACTCTACAGAGGGTGATGAGGTGAGATTCTGTCTCAAAAAAAAAAAAATAGAGGATGGCACCTGTGGGTCAAAGGAATAGGACACCAGCCCCATATACTGGAGGTGGTGGGTTCAAGCCCAGCCCCAGCCAAGAACTGCAAAAAAAAAAAAATAGAGACAAGGTCTTGCTCAGGCTAGTCTCAAACTTGTGAGCTCAAGCAATCCATCATCCACAGACTCCCAGAGTGCTAGGACTACAAGCAGGAGCCACCATGCCTGGCCAAGGATCCCCATTTAAAGATGAAGCCATTTAGGATTAAACAAGATGATATCCTGGCTCAGTGCCTGTAGTTCAAGCGGCTATCGGCGCCAGCCAACATATAGCAGAGTTGGCGGGTTCGAATCCAGCCTGGGCCTGCCAAACAATAATGACCAATACAACCAAAGAATAGTCAGGTGAGGGAGCTGCCTGTGGCTTAAAGGAGTAAGGCACCAGCCCCACATGCCAGAGGTGGTGGGTTCAAACCCAGCCCTAACCAAAAACTGAAAAAAAAAATAGCCAGGCATTGTGTTGGGTGCCTATATGGCTGTAGTCCCAGCTACTTGGGAAGCTGAGGCAAGAGAATCACTTAAGCCCAGGAATTAGAGGTTGCTGTGAGCTGTGAGGCCATGGCACTCTACCCAGGGCCACAGCTTGAGGCTCTGTCTCAAAAAAAAAAAAAAAGACTCGGCACCTGTGGCTCAAGTGGCTAAGACGCCCGCCACATACACCTAAGGTGGCAGGTTTGAATCCAGCCCAGGCCCGCCAAACAAGAATGACAACTGCAACCAAAAAATAGCCAAACATTGTGGCGGGCACCTGTGGTCCCAGCTACTTGGGAGGCAGAAGCAGGAGACTCTCTTGAGCCCAGGAGTTGGAGGTTGCTGTGAGGTGCAATGCCACAGCACTCTACCCAGGGTGACAGCTTGAGACTCTGTCTCAAAAAAAAAATTACAAATAATTGAACTGAGTTGCTGTTAATAGTTGACATTGCTACTTTATATATGTTTAGTAAAATATTACTTTTTATGGTTTCTTTTATATATATATATATATAACATATATATATATATATATATATTTTTTTTTTTTTTTTAAAGACAGAGTCTCACTTTGTCTCCCTCAGTAGAATGTCATGGTGTCATAGCTCACAGCAATCTCAAACTCTTGTGGTCAAGTGATTCTCTCGCCTCAGCCTCCCAAGTAATTGCCTACCACAATGGCTGGCTATTTTTAGACTGGGTCTTGCTCTTGCTCAGGCAATTCACCTGACTCGGCCTCTCAGAGTGCTAGGATTACAGGCATGAGCCACCATGCCTGGCCCTGTTTTCTTATATTTTAGAGTTAACATGGAAAATCTGTTCAGTTCCTAAGCATTTCAAAGATCCTCAAAAATGCATGCCTACATACCTGATAGAGAAAACAATCTTAGGTTAAGGGTGGAGGGGCAATGGATACTTCTGTCCTGTTGTTCTCTTAGGAGGTGAGGGATTTTCTCTCTGGAACAGCTCTTGAGAATGTTCCCTGTCAGCACAGCCCCAGAGAACAATCTCTGTAGACAAGAGTTATCTAACTTCTCTCTTCCAACTTTCCCATCTGGATCTCTCACTTCTCTGCTGAGCCCTCTTAGCTTAATCTGCTTCCTACTTGGCTTCCAAGGTAAGCCACAGCGAACAAAGTCACAGATTTCATTCCTTCAACTCAGATTTACTGTGTCAGCCATTGTGCTGGTGGGAAAAACAAACAAACAAAAGGAAAGACAAAGCAAATAGTAGAGTGCTAAGGGCTCAAAGGAAAGCTGACCCTGGCTTGGCGCCTGTGGCTTAAGCAGCTAAGGTGCCAGCCACATACACGTGAGTTGGCGGGTTCAAATCCAGACCAGGCCTGCCAAACAACAATGATGGCTCCAACCAAAAAATAGCCAGGCCTTGGGGCAGGTGCCTATAATCCCAGTTACAAGGGAGGCAGAGGCAAGAGAATTGCTTGAGCCCAGAAGTTGGAGGTTGCTGTGAGCTGTGATGTCACAGCACTCTACCCCCAGTGACAGCTTGAGGCTCTGTCTCCAAAAAAAAAAAAAAAAAAAAAAAAGAGAAAGAAAGAAAGAAAGAAAGAAAGAAAGACCGCGAACCCTATTCTTAAAGAAAAAATGAGGGTTGAGGCTGGGCGAGGTGGCTCACAACTGTATCCTAGCATGCTGGGAAGCCCAGGCGGGTTGATCACCTGCTCTCACTCACAAGTTTGAGACCAGCCTGAGCTAGATTGAGACCCTGTCTCTAAAAATAGCTGGGCATTGTGGTGGGCACCTGTGTAGTCCCAGATACTTGGGAGGCTAAGACAATTGCTTAAGCCTAAGAGTTTGAGGTTGTTGTGAGTTATGATGACACGGCACTCTATGGAGGGCGACATAGTAAGACTCTGTCTCAAACAAGGGGTGGGGGGGCTGGGTGGGCTGGGTGTCATGGCTCACATCTGTATCCTAGCATTTTGGGATGCCAAGGCAGGTGGATTGCTTGAGCTCAGGAGTTCAAGACCAGCCTGAGCAAGAGTGAGACCCCATCTCTACTAAAAATAGAAAAACTAGCTGGGCATTATGGCAGGTACCTGTAGTTGCAGCTACTTGGGAAGCTGAGGCAAGAGGATCACTTGAGCTCAAGAGTTTGAGGTTGCTGTGAACTATGACGCTACAGGACTCTACTGAGGGTGACAAAGTGGCGCTCTGTCTCAAGAAAAAAGAAAAAATGGGAGATAGTCTAAAATAAACATATCTTACTCATCAAATATTTATTGAAATTGACCATGTGCACAGCTCTGGGAACACAGTTGTGAACAAGGCACTGTCCTCATGATCAAAAGAGGGATATAGGCCATAAAGAAGTATCAAACAAAAGACTCAGATAATTTCACTGCTAATATAAGAACACATTGTACAATCATTATGTACAATGTGTTCATGATTGTGAAATATACCTACTCTCTAACCTAGCACTGTTGCTCTCGCTATGCCTACACAAGCTCTAGTATTGCTACACAAGCCCAACATGGCATAATGGTGTACAAAGCAATTCATGGCAAGGTTAGTCATTATTTTAAATAGCAAAAAAAAAAAAAAAAAAAAAAAGGAAACAACTAAATGTCCATTGGTAGAAAAAAAAATTTTTTTTTGAGACAGAGCCTCAAGCTGTACCCCTGGGTAGAGTGCTGTAGCATCACAGCTCACAGCAACCTCCAACTCTTGGGCTTGAGTGAGTCTCCTGCCTCAGCCTCCCAAGTAGCTGGGACCATAGGCACCCGCCACAACACCTGGCTATGTTTTTTTTTTGGTTGCAGCCGTCATTGCTGTTTGACTGGCCCAGGCTGGATTTGAACCTACCACCTTAGGTGTATGTGACTGGCGCCTTAGCCACTTGCACCACAGGCACCAAGCCCATTGGTAGAAAATTAATTGCATTTTTTTTTTCTTAATGAGACAGAGTCTCGCTTTGTTGCCTTGGGGTTGTGGCATCATAACTCACAGCAACCTCAAATTCCTGGGCTCAAGCAGTCCTCTTGCCTCAGCCTCCCGGGTAGCTGGGACTATAGGCATAC
Organism: Galago senegalensis; assembly: GCA_963575145.1. Lineage (NCBI taxonomy): Eukaryota > Metazoa > Chordata > Mammalia > Primates > Galagidae > Galago > Galago senegalensis. The sequence continues at coordinate 9,323 of CAUYTI010060289.1, forward strand.
AGGTGTGCCACGACAGCCACCCAGTTTTTCTATTTTTAGTGTGTGTGGGGGTCCTCACCCTTGCTTAGGCTAGTCTTGAACTCCTGAGCTCAACCTATCCACCCACCTCGGCATCCTAGAGTGCTAGAATTACCAGCTTGCCTGGCTGAAAATGAATTACATTAATTGAGGGAGATGCATACAATGGCATGCTAAACAGAAATTAATAGGAATCGGGCAGAATTATAATGTACTGACATGATAAAAACCTTCATTTTTTTTTTAAGACAATCTCACTTAGTTGCCTTGGGGTAGAGTGCTATGGTGTCATAGCTCACGGCGACCTCAAACTCTTAGACTCAAGCAATCCTCCTGCCTCACCCTCCTGACTATTTGGGACTATAGGTGCCCACCACAACATCCAGCTAGTTTTTCTATTTTTAGTAGAGACAGGGCCTTGCTCTTGCTCAGGCTGGTCTCGAACTCATGAGCTCAGGCGATCCACCCGCCTTGGCCCGCCAGAGTGCTGAGATTACAGGCCTGAGCCACCACACCTGGTTCCTTCATGATATTTTTGATAAGTATAAAAGGCAAGCTGCAGAACCGCATGTGCGTGCGCACACACACATAAATACATTACCTCATGAAGAAAAGTATATGGTATTATGTTTGTTATTCTAGATAATATATCTAGAAAGATATATAAGAAAATGGAAATAGTTATTGCCTCTGGGAAGAAGTGGAACTGTGTGTTTGGGCAACAGGGAAATGAATACTTACTTTTTATTCATGTACCTTTAAAATGTCTACTATCTGTATGTATAATCAACTAAAAACAAAGAAAAGTGTAAAAACAACTTTGTATAGTGACATCCTTGAGTTAAATGCAGCTGACACTTAAATAACATGGGTTGAACTTGGAGAGTTCACACATATTCAGATTTCCTTCCACCTCTACCACCCCTGAGACAACAAAACCAACCTTTCTTCTTCTCCCTCCCTTCCCTCTCCTCTTCCTCCTCCTCTTCAGCCTAGTCCAGGTGAAGATGATGAGGGTAGAGACCTTCACAATGATCCACTTCCACTATATGAATAGTAAATATGTTTTTTCTTCCTTATAATTTTCTTAGTAACATTTTCTTTTTCTAGCTTATTTTATTATAAGAATACAGTATATGATACACACAGCATACAAAACATGTTTATTGACTGTTACCAGTAAGGCTTCTGGTTAACAGTAGGCTATTAACTTTAAGCCTTTTTTTTTTTTTTTTTTTTTTGAGACAGAGCCTCAAGCTGTCCCCCTGGGTAGAGTGCCATGGCATTACAGCTCACAGCAACCTCCAACTCCTGGGCTCAAGCGAGTCTCTTGCCTCCGCCTCCCAAGTAGCTGGGAC
>CAUYTI010060290.1:0-20040 GCA_963575145.1 Galago senegalensis
GAATTTGTTAAATTATATTTCACACATAAAATGGCTTTCAAAGTCTCAACACTTAATTGTGATTTTTCTGATGTCCACACTTTATTTACTGTAGAAAAAGCACGTTCAGTTGCAGCATTAGTTCCTGGTAAGAACAGTGCGTATCCCACAATTTTTAGTGGATTATTGTATGGAACATTTGTATAACCATTTGTTCTCTATTGTGGTTTTTGCTGATGCCCAAGATTTAACCTCTTCCTTATCAATCTATTTTTTTTAATAATGATACCTCGTAAGTCGTGTCACTTTCAAGGCCGGCGCTAGACTTTTTGAAACCACTATAAAATTTAAATAATATGAGTACTATCTGCTAAATTCATTAAATAAATAAATAAATGACTTACCTAAATTATCTGAATAGCTGATTTGTTGACATCACTTGTCTAACTAGCACTAGCAGGCAGTACGATGTGTATCGTCAGAGAGACAGTTACAAAATGTTTTCATTGTTGCCGATGCCAAAAAATGCCATTGTTCATTAAATCCAAACAATGGTGGTCGAATTCTAACAACTGATCAACAATGCAAACTTTGATAAGCAGTTCTCGATAATCGGTTCTCAACAATTATTTGTTATTATTAAAGTTTAACATTATAAAATTAATAAAAATAATATAAAACTCATATCCTGGTGAAATAGCCACATGGCAGCCAAAAACCATATAGTCCCTTCCCTGCCATTCCCTAGCTTGTCATGTATTCTTTCCAAAAATTTGGACTTTTTAAAAACAGACTGGGACGCAGGACAAATTAAAAATCAGTGATGTCTGGTCACCTTAGTAATCGGAACCATCCCCTTTTAAAAACTCTGTATTTCTGCTCAGAAGCAGGATGTTAGTACTTTAAGATAGAGTTTGGCAACATCCTCATTTGCTTTGCTGGCAAATTAATAAACTTCTCTTTCTTTCCTTCTTTCTTTCTTTTTTTAAGACAGAGTCTCACTATGTTGCCCTCGGTAGAGTGCTGTGGTGCCACAGTACAGTGGTGTCACAGCAACCTCAAACTGTTGGGCTTAAGCGATTGTCTTGCCTCAGCCTCCCAAGTAGCTGGGACTACAGGCGCTACAGGCGCCCTCCACATGCCCAGCTAATTAAACTTCTTTTTCTTTCTCCTCAAACCACTTGTCTTCATTCTTCTGATGTGGTCTCAGGGACAAACACCGAACTTTTGATAACATTTTATTGGGTCTATACCTTTCACATATATTAAATATTACTATTAGACTCTTTCTTCATCAAAAAATGACTTTTTCTCTTAAAATTAGGAAGAATGTTTAACTTAAATGCTGAAAGTCAGTATTTTCTTGACCACCTCTTATATTTTCATGACTGGATTTTTTTTTTCTTAAAGACTGGCGTCATTCAGTATTTCTACATTGAAGACTGGCAATTTGTTACTGATTATCGACATCCTGTTGGTGTGAAAAAGATTTTTCCTGACCCAAATGGGACCAGATTAGTTTTCATTGATGAAAAAAGTGATGGATTTATCTACTGTCCAGTAAGTCTAGAAAATGTAGAAATGCTGTTTTTTAAATGCAATATTAGAAGAAAATGTCATATCAAATTTTCTTTTAAATAGTGCTGAGAATTGTTGTACTTTGCTGTTATCTGCATGATATCATGTTTATGAGAGATTTTTATGACTATTTTATGTCAAAATGTTTTCCATTATTCTGTAATCTTTCTTAGTGGCCATCTCAGATTTTTAATGGGAAAAATAGTTATATTGTACATAGTCTGTGCCACTCTTAACCTTATAATGTAGTCATTACAGTGTATTTTCCCATACAGCACTGTTCTATCCAGATTAGCAGTAAGCGTCAGAGCTGGGTTATATCCTGTCTTTTCTGTCTACCTCAGTTGCTTTTTCTTTTTCCTTAACAGTGATGAACATGGCTCAGTGCCTGTTGTTCAAGTGGCTAAGGTGAAAGCCTCATACACCTAAGGTGGCGGGTTCAAATCCAGCTGAGACCTGGCAAACACCAATGATGGCTGCAACCAAAAAAAATACCCAGGCGTTGTGGTGGGCGCCTGTGGTCCTAGCTACTTGGGAGGTGGAGACAGGAGACTCACTTGAGCCCAGGAGTTGGAGGTTGCTGTGAGCTATGATGCCACAGCACTCTCCCCAGGGGGATAGCTTGAGGTTCTGTCTCAAAACAAACAAACAAACAAAAAAAAAAAAAACAGTGCTGAACGTAAGGAGAAGGTATTTTTGTATCGGATGATTAAAAACAAGTGGACCCATTTAAAAAATTAGTCACTCCTATTTTTAACCATCCTTAACTTTTTTGAAAATAGATTTAGAAAAAAAGGAGATGTTGTGCTTTTAAGTCATTTACTCTACTTACTTGGACATCATCTACTGTATTAGACAACACTGCTTCATTTTTGCAGGGATTTTGTATTTCATTCTTATTATGAAAGGAAGATAAAGGAGGCAGGTGTTTTTCAGTTCCTTACTCAGGATGTATATAAGTCTTTGTGCCAGAGTTCACAGGAATTATATGGATTGATTTTCTAAAAGCTTAATAAATTACTATAATAGTACTGTCAGCTTCTGTATCTGTGGGTTCTGCAGGGTTCTGCAACGGTTGCACCTGCACTGAACATGTGTGTCTCTCTTCCCTAAACAATACAGTAGAACAACTGTTTATATTGCATGAGTGTTAAAGTAATCTGGAGACGATTTAAAGAGGATGTGCCTAGGTTATGTACAAATACCAATACCCATTTTATATAAAGAACTTGAGCATCTGTGGATTTTGGTGTCTGAGGAGGGATTCCTGGAACCAATGCCCCAGGGATACCAAGGGAAGATTGTATATTTATGTTTGCTGGAATGCATTTAGAGAAGTATTTTGAAATAAAGCATTCCCCAGTGCAATTTAAATTTCAAATCATGTAAAATTGATTTCTGTTATTTGATTCTCAGTCTTATTGAATACTCAGTACTACTGATAAAGTTCTAAACACAAGTGTGTTCATAGCTCTCATCTTGAGCAGCTGTGACTCTTTTTTAATCCAAAGCTTTGTATCTAGACTCATAGTTTTTCCTTATATATTTACCAAATTTTAGATCAAACTCTTGATTTGCCAAATGACTATAGTTTTTCTCAAGCCAAACCTAGTATAGGAATAGGAAAAAAACCTTTTTTCCTTTTGTGATTGAAGCTATGTTAGGTTGCGTAAGAGGTCTAACTATTAAGTTCAGGAACTTGCCACCATCCACTTAACGTTGGCAGCATTGTGCAAACAACTGGGTAAGGTTTCACAAGCTTGGCGTACCAGCGTCTCTCATGAGGCAGTATCTTGCTGAGTGGTGCTCATTATTGTTGCCTGTTTTTGTGTGTCATTGCAAGAACATCAGAGCTTGAATTGTAGCAACAAACAAACATTAAATTTCTTGTTCAACTTGGCAAAAGTGGAAGTGAAATCAGAAACATGGTAGTCCAAGTTTATGGAGATAATGCCATGAAGAAAACAGCAGTGTACAAAGGGATTGAATGTTTTCCTGAGGGGAGAGAAACGGTCACTGGTGAAGAGAGGTCAGGGCAGCCAGTAAGTAGCAGAACTGACAAAAATATTGCAAAAATTTGTCAAATTGTGCGTCACAATCATCAGCTGACCAGGGGAAGCACAGCAGACTAAGTAACATCGCTGGAGAAATAGGAAAATCTTAACTGAAAATCTTGGCATGAGAAAGGTATGTGCAAAAATGGTCCTGAAGGAGCTCCCTGAGGAACAAAAGCAAAGGAGAGTTAAAGTTTGCCAAGACCTTCTGGAGAGGCAAGACCATGTTTGAGGCCTTGTTATCACAGGTGATGAAACAAAGTGTCAGAGTTTACGATGGGAGTCAGCCGGTTCTCCACAACGAAAAGTGCTCTGTAGTACAAATCAAGAGTCAAAATGATGTTGCTAACCTTTTTTTTAATGTTGCTAACCTTTTTTTTCATTATGGATTTTTACCAACTGGACAAATAGTTAACCAGTTTACTATTTGGAAGTACTGAAAAGGCTGTGTAAAAAAGTTACACAAAAACAACCTGAACTTTTTGCCAACAGCTGAGGCTCTTGAATCATGACAATGCACCAGCTCCCACAGCACTGTCTCGGAGGGAGTTTTTAGCCAGTAAACAAATAACTGTATTGGATCACCCTCCCTTCTCACCTGATCTCATCCCCAGTGACTTTTTTCTTTACCCCAAAATAAAAAATACTGAAAGGAAGATATTTTGATGACATTCAGGACGTTAAGGTTAATACAGCAATAGCTCTGATGGCCATTCCAGAAAAAGCGTTCCAAAATTGCTTGGAAGGGGGCACTAGGCACTGACATTGGTGCATTGCTTCCCAAGGGGAGGACTTTGAAGGTGACCATAGTGATATTCAGCAGTGAGGTAGGAAACACTTTTTCTAGGGTGAGTTTGTAAACTTAATTGTCTGATCTCTGTGAATTGGTACACTGTACCAGCTAAGGTTGCAAATAGGCTCCTTCCAAGGCAAATAATAATGACTTAAGTACAGATATGGTGCAAACCTGTTCATTTTATTTTGTAGGTTAATGATGCTACCTATGAGATTCCAGATTTTTCACCAACCATTAAAGGTGTTCTTTGGGAAAACTGGCCAATGGATAAAGGTGTATTTATTGCTTACGATGATGATAAGGTGTATACTTACGTGTTTCACAAGGACACTATACAAGGTACTTAATCAAGTTTTTATACATTTGTGGATAAATGAATTTCCATTGCAGTGAAATTGAAACATTTCCTTTCTGATGCGTACGCTAAGTATTAGCTTTCAGCATTAAGATGTCTGTTTTATAATAAAGGATCCAAGGTTATTTTGGCTGGTGGCACCAAAGTTCCCTTCTCTCATAAACCTTTGCTGCTATATAATGGAGAGCTGACCTGCCAGACACAGAGTGGAAAAATAAACAACATCTACCTTAGCACCCACAGCTTCCTGGAAAAATTAAAAGAAAAAGGGCCTGATGAACTGAGACAATTGCTGTCACAGACTTTGATGCTAAAAAGGTAGGATTTAAAACACTTCTGGAACTTCTCGATTGCTTTTGTGATTCTTTTTTTTTTTTTTTTTTTTTTGAGATGGAGCCTCAAGCTGTCCCCCTGGGTAGAGTGCCGTGGCATTACAGCTCACAGCAACCTCCTACTCCTGGGCTCAAGCGAGTCTCCTGCCTCTGCCTCCCAAGTAGCTGGGACTACAGGCGCCTGCCACAGCGCCTGGCCATTTTTTTTTTGTGGTTGCAGCCATCATTGTTGTTTGGCGGGCTGGGGATTCGAACCTGCCACCTTAGGTATATGTGCTGGCGCCTTAGCCGCTTGAGCCACAGGCGTGGAGCCTGCTTTTGTGATTCTTAAGGTCAAATCCTATTATATAAATGGAGATAGTAGTACTTACCTCGTTTACTTCACTGAGTGATTCTGAGGCTGAGATGAGATAAAGTACTATTATCAGGTGTTATTATCAGGGTGTGCTATGGCAAGAAAAGTCCTCAGAACAAAGGGGCTGCTAAGCACCCAGATAGCCCAGTTATTTTAAAATTCTAATGAGTCCAATTATTTCAATAATAATCTTAATTTCATCATAATGAAATTTGATTTTTGGCTTGCTTGAGATTTCCTTTTCCTGCTTTTTTCTCTGACCTCTTATGGCTGCTGTGAATTCCTTTATGATTCTAATTCTTCTGACCATCTCTTAAATTTATCAGGGTCCCATGAGCACCCTTCTCTTCTTGCTGTGATTATTATTTCTGAGTGAATCTCTTCTACTTATGTGGCTATAATACCACCTGTATGGCTCAGCACCTGTGGCTCAAGTGGCTAAGGCACCAGCCACGTACACCCAAGGTGGCAGGTTTGAATCCAGCCTGAGCGCGCCAAACAACAATGTTGGCTGCAACCAAAAAATAGCCGGGCATTGTGGCAGGCACCTGTGGTCCCAGCTACTTGGAAGGCTGAGGCAAGAGACTCGCTTGAGCCTAGGAGTTGGAGGTTGCTGTGAGCTGTGATGCCACAGCACTCTACCCAGGGGGATAGCTTGAGGCTCCTGTCTCAAAAAAAAAAAAAAAAAAAAGCCACCTGTATGAAACTTGACTCCAAAATCTGTGTCTTCAATTTAAACCTGTATATACAGCTGCCTTCCAGTCATACATACTTGGGAGTTCTTGAGCTCCTCAAACTTGCCTTGTCGAAAACTGAACCTACCATATTCCCCAGACTTCCATCCCTTCCCCATCACACATGCATGCACACCTCCAACCCTTTCTCAGACCTCCACTGGAATAATGTGTAATATAACCCCTTCCTAACTGCTCACCCTCCCCAAAGCCTCATGACACTCATCTGTTCTCCACGTGTTTGATGCTCTCATTCCCTTGCTCAGGATCTTTCAGTGACTTCTTGTTGCCTTTATGAAAAAAACCAAACTGCTCGGACCTCAGCGTGATTTAATACCAGCTCAACTGGCTCCACTCCCTCTTGTCTCGCTAGCTGTTAAATTGTGTGTTTTATGATTCTTCCTGGAATGCCCTTTCTCTGTCTCTAAATGATTAGCAGAGCCATCATCTCCTGCCCCAGGAAGCCTTCCCTGTTAGTTAGAACTAATTGGGATCTTTCTAACAATGTTTTTCCTTGGTGCTGGGACGTAGCATGCACAGAGCACTATACCTCTTCTTTCTGTGTGACATGGGTTGGCCTTTAAGGTCTCTAAGCCTCACTTCCCTGATCTATAAAGGAGAAATAACAAATAATACTTGAGGGATAGGGTTGTTAGGATAATCCAATGAGAGAATTTATACAAAAGACTTAGCACAAATAGTCACATATCAAGTGCTCAGCTTCCTCTGTCATACTATGTCATTGTTGTTTGTTTTTTATTTTTATTTTTTTGTTGTTGCAGTTTTAGCTGGGGCTGGGTTCAAACCCGCCACCTTTGGTATATGGGGCCAGCACCCTACTCACTGAGCCACAGGCGCCACCTACGTGTATTACTTTCCATTGCACTTTCCACATCGTTGTCTGTTTATTTATCTGGTTCTTCCCCTGTCCCCAATTAAGACTGCCTTAGGGACAGTGATTATGTGTTTGATTTTTATATCTTAGTCCCAAGCTTGTAAAAAGAGCTCAGTAAATGTGTGTGTTTGATGAAAAACTGAATAGGTGACTAGATGGATGGATGGAACGATGGATAGATATATTCACTGATGTAGAAGTTTAATTGGCATTTATGTTTATGTTTTAAACAAGTGGTCAGCAAACTTTTCTTTCAAATGGAAGATACTTCAGGTTTTGAGGGCCATAGGGTCTCTGCAACTACTTAGGCTGGACAACACCAGCATAAAAGGAGCTATAGACAACCCACAAACGGGTGGGCTAACCAGTGGCTGTGTCCACTCAAACTTCACTTTCAATACTAGGCTGCTGACTGGACCCACAGGCTCTAGTTTGCTGACCTCTGTTTTAAACTTCTAAATTTAGAGGAATAGTATTAATTTTATTAAACTTATATGAGAACAAAAATAATTTTTGTCCGAGTGTGAAATAAAACATGAATAGAATTGTTTAGTTGTTAATCGAGAGGGCTGGTTGTAGAGAATCAACTCAAAAGAAATTCAAGAAAAAACATCTGTATGAAAAAAGAAAGTTTAAATTTTTAAATTACTTGCAAATGACAATTACAGGTTAAGAATGTTTTGCAAAATGTATGTAGAGATTAGGTTCAATATAGTCTGAAAACAGGCTAATATTTGGGGAGTAGAGGTCTCTGATAGCATTCATGTATCCAAATCTCAGGTTCTCTGATGCTTGGCAAATATGCAGGAGTCTGAACGATCAGGCTTCCTGGAAGGAGTTGGCCAGAGCCTGTCTCCATCACATGGAAGTGGAGTTTGCAATCCGTGTTTATCGGACAATTAGAGACGTTGGCACAGTGATGTCCTTGGAACAAATAAAGGTAAACAGCATTTTGTAAGAATCATCAGGTTAAGATTTAAATGCTATTTATCCAACCATTTTAAATTTCTGCAGTTACTATTACCTAACTCATAAATAAGTGAACTGATAGAACATTGCCAAGTGTTTAAGAAAAAAAGTTAAACCCTTATATTTCTTCTCATCACAATTGCTTTTATTTGTAGGGAATAGAAGACTACAGTCTCTTGGCAGGACATCTGGCCATGTTTACTAATGATTACAACCTGGCTCAGGACCTGTACCTTGCGTCCAGCTGTCCCATCGCTGCTCTGGAGGTACGGCAGCCAGTCAGAATGGAAAGATCCTGCAGAGAAGGATTACACCTTCTTTCTCAGCACCAGACAGACACGACATGCCTTTCCCTTCCTCACATTTAAACATTTTTTCAGCTCTGAGTACTCATTAGCTTCAAAAATACTTTTGTTAAACATTGTGAAGACATAAAAAGCACAGTGTATTATCATTACCAAATAACTTAAAGTCTAAATGTGTCCAAAGAGGACAGATTGTGTAATTTACAAAAACATACACAAAGAAAGAAGCCACCATCCACTGAGTGCTCACATGTGCCAGGCACTTTTCTGAGCACTTGGCATATATTAATTCTTTTAACTCTCACAACAGTCCTATGAAAAAATACTATTATTTTCTCTATTTTCCAGATGGGGAAACTGGGGCACATTTATCTTTTACTTATTGTATAAAACTTTCATGTCTGTTAAGAGGTGAGGTAAGGACTAGTGTATCATCATTCGTTTCCCAGAGGTGAACATTGCCAGTGAGGGACTAGAACAGAATGAGGGGCCTGTCAAGGGCAGGGAAGAAGAGAGATGCGGCATTATAGAAAAGTGATTAGGCACACGGGCTTCAGAGTTAGACATGGGGTGGCACCTGTGGCTCAAGGGCAGGGCACCAGCTCCATATGCCAGATATAGTGGGTTCAAGCCCAGCCCTGGCCAAAAACTGCCAAAAAAAAAAAAAGAAAAAGAGTCAGACATGCCCGGGTTCAAGTCCCAGCTCTCTATGACATTGGAGTAGTTATTTAACCTATCCGCACCCTAGATCCCACTTCTTGAAAGTAAGAATAACAACATGTACCCAGAGAGCAGTTGTAAAGATTTACAAATGATAATTAGATCATTTATCACAGTGTCTGATCAAGAGCAAAAACACAAAATGTAATTGTAATTACTGTTATTTCACCTGAAACCATCATTTCTACAACTATATAAAAGATAGCATTTTGAAAACGTGTTTGTTATTAATTTCAAAACTTTCCTTGTTCAGATTGTTCTGCGGCAACTTTTTGTGTTTAAGTTATAAGTGAACTAATCAATTTAAGAATATCGTGTGAGATAATTGGGGATACCCTGAGAAGTTTTTAAAAGTTAGGCTGGTCCTCACTGAAGTAGGAAAATGACTACAATACGTGAGGGCCTTGCTCTTCTGCATTTAGCTGGATGCGGTCCTGTACTGCTTGGATTGGAAAGAACTGGAGGTAATAGCACAGAAACTGATGGGTTATTAGATAAGGTACCTTGTCATAGGCAGAGCCCTCCTGCCCAGCTCTGCTACCTACCAACCGTGTAACCTTATTTAGAAAACTAGCCTCTTTCCCTCAATTTCTGAATCTCTAAAATGGGTATAAGAAAAGTTCATTGCAAAAGGGGAGTTGTGAAAGTAAATGAGCTTATGCCTTAGAGCAGCACCTGACAGAATAGTACTTGAAAAATATTAGCTGTTATTAATTCTTCATAAAGTGTGAATAAAGTAAGGAATGAACTTTAAAAGATTCTTTTTTTTCTTTTTTTGAGGCAGGGTCTCACTCTGTTGCCTATGCTAAAGTATCAAGGCATCAACCTAGCTCACAGCAACCCCAAACTCCTGGGCTCAGGCAGTCCCCCTGCCTTAGTCACCCAAGTAGCTGGGACTACAGGCACCTGCCACAAGGCCTGGCTAAATGGTCTATTTTTAGTAGAAATGTAGTCTTATTCTTGTTCAAGCTGGTCTTGAACTCCTGAGCTCAAAGGATCCTCCCACCCACCTCTGCCTCCCAGAATGCTAGGATTACAGGTGTGAGCCCTGTACCCAACCACTTTAAAAGATTCTTTTTTTTATTAATCTGGTCCAGGGGAGGTTCAAACCTGTCACCCTGGTCCATGATGCCAACACACTCACCACTGAGCATGGTGCCCAGCTTAAAAGATTGTTAATGATTACCTTATATTTGGAATTATAGACCAGACACAGATAAAAGACCACAGGAACCGGGGGGGTGAGGGTGGCATTTATATTTTATTTATGCTTGCTATTACAAATGTTATGACATGGCTTCAGATTTTCTTTGAAAATAACTTCAATTCCACATGGTGCCCATAACCCAGCCACATAAACTGAGGCTGGTGGGTTCAAACCTGGCCTGGGCCAGCTAAAACAACAATGACATCTGCAACAAAAAAAATAGCCAGACATTGTGGGAAGCGCCTGTAAGCCCAGCTACTTGAGAGGCTAAGGCAAGAGAATCGCTTAAGCCCAAGAGATTGAGGTTGCTGTGAGCTATGATGCCACGTCATTGTACCCAGGGATACACTTGAGTCTCTGTCTCAAAAAAAAAGAAAAAAGAAAATAACTTCAATTCCAGTACCAAAATGTTTCTCAACTTAACACCCCTCTAAAAGGAAAAATTAATTTAATTGATTGATGTAATTTAAATTTAATTTTTTCCCTACTGAGAAAAACTAAATACTAAAAAAATAGATATCAGTAGGATTGACTTTTACAAACCATTGCAGTAGCTAAGATTTTTTTGCTCCCTTCAGAGCTCTGTCACCCTTCATTAAGAATGATAGTAGTGTACTATCCTGGTAAAGATCAAGCTTCATTATTTAAACAAAAAGTTGTTTCAGTACGTTTTATTATAAAACTACTACCATATGGTAACTTTGCAAAATAATTTTGCTCATTTGAAATTAAGATCTTTGGCTCAGCGCCTGTGGCTCAAGTGGCTAAGGCACCAGCCACATACACCTAAGGTGGCAGGTTCAAATCCAGCCTGGGCCCATCAAACAACAGTGACAGCTGCAACCAAAAAAAAATAGCTGGGCATTGTGGTGGGCGCCTGTGGTCCCAACTACTCGGGAGGCGGAGGCAGGAGACTCACTTGAGCCTAGAAGTTGGAGGTTGCTGTGAGCTGTGATGCTACAGCACTCTACCCTGGGGGACAGCTTGAGGCTCTGTCTCAAAAAAAAAAAAAAAGAAAGAAATTAAGATTTTTCTCTTTTTAACAGATGAGAAGGGATTTACAGCATTGGGACAGTGCTTTACAACTGGCAAAGCGTTTGGCCCCAGACCAAATACCATTTATATCAAAAGAGTACGCTATTCAACTTGAATTCACGTAAGTCCTCATTTTTAGATGTTTCAAGCAATAGCTAATTAATGCATATCTTCAATTCTAAACTTCCTAATTAATAAGTTCCTTTACATATTTAATAATTGCTTTTAGTAAGAAAAAAACTATAATTATACATCAAAAAAAGTCTTTTTTCTGACTAATAATGTTAAGATATCCTTGCATTTATCCTCTTTTAGTTAGCCTTTTCTATATTTAGAGTCTAAATATTGTTTTAAGTCATACTTGGCCACCAACAGTGACTCGTAGTGCATGACACATGCCCTTCCTAACCTATATTCATGGTCCCGACCTCTTCTAGCACTTGGAGCATTTGCTTTGTAATTTCAAGGCACAGTAAAAAGTAGCATCATTTGGTCAACATCTTCTGTATGCTTAAAATCATAGTTTTTTTTTTAATTGAGTCACGTAAGAATAAAAACTACTGTTGAAAGTCAAGCTGGAAGCTTTTCACAGGAGGCTATTCCATGCTTGAATAATAATCCATAGCAATGCATGATAGGCTTCACTTATCTCTCCGGTCTTTGGAAATTCCATAGTCTGTTGTGAGAAATTTAGAATTTCCTCGTCCTCTTAATTGTTAGACCCTCTTAATCCTCAATAGTTTTGATAGACTATACATTTTTATTTTAATGCTGCATAAAAATATAATTTTAGAAGCACTCATTCTCTCATTTTAAGTTAACACTCGACCATGACTACTGCTACCAAGGCAAATACATGCAGAGAAAATAAATGAAAATGAATTTACAAATACAAGTTCACATGTGTTATGTGATGGCAGCTGCATCACGACCAGTTTTTTTTTGTTTTTTTTTTTATAGACAGAATTTCACTTTGTCATCCTCAGTAGAGTGCCATGGCATCATAGCTCACAGCAACCTCCAACTCCTGAGCTTAGGCGATTCTCTTGCCTCAGCCTCCCGAGTAGCTGGGACTACAGATGGCTGCCACAATGCCCAGCTATTTTTTGTTGCAGTTTGGCCAGGGCCAGGTTCAAAACCTGCTACCCTCGATATATGAGGTCGGCGCCCTACCCACTGAGCCACAGGCACCTCCCCACAACCTGTTTTTTTATATTTATTGTAAGATACACTCCAACTTCAAAAATGTTAAAATGTAAGGAAATATTCATCTTTGTACAAAGAAAATACAGTTCTATCATTTGAGTTTTTAAAAAAAAATTTACATAGTTTCACTTCTTTTTTTTTCTTTATGTGAATGTATTAATTTTTATTTTGTATAATTTGAGGCTTTGTTATTAGGTGCATACAAGTTTAAAATTGTGTGTAATTTTTATTTTCTCTATACACGTACATGTGTTTATTTGGTTTCCACTTTTTGCCTTCACAAAGTTAAAGAGGCTTAAAATTTAATAACAATAACAATGTTTAAGACATTTCACTTCTTTCCCTCTCCCTCCTTCCCTCCCTCTCTCTTTCTCTTTCTCTCTAGAGCCTCAAAATCCTAGCTCAAGCAATCCTCCTACCTCAGCCTCCTGAGTAATTGGGACTACAGGTGTTATACCACCATATCTAGCTAATTTTTCTCAAGTCTAGGAGAGATTTAACTCTTCAGTCTGGGATTAGGTTAATACACTAGATTCATATGAGCGTTTCAAAATCGTAACAAAACAAGGGTTAAAATAACATAAAAATAATGACAGTTCAAAAATCTTAAGTTAGCTTCTCCTAATTGAGCTTACCCTAAGAGAACCTCAGGCCCCTAAGGAAGAACCATCATTCTGGTTGTCAGGAGACATTCCTAATATGGTTAATGCAATTAGGGCCAAATATTAGAAATTTCCATTCAGAAACATTACTGACTATGAGACCCTGGACTGACCAAATTGAATTTCTCAATCAGTAGAACAGCTTTTCTTCCAAAAATTCCAGCGTATCAGTAGATGAGGAAACTGAACAAGGCACAGGGAGGTCAAATCACTTGCCTATGCTGATGACCCAGAGATAAGGTAGATCTCAATGCCATTTGCAGAGCTGATTAATTTATTATGGAGGAGATAGTTTCATAGAGGAAGATGGATTTCAAAAAGAGTCTTAGGCTACTGAAGGGAGAAGGATGAACACTTTTAGTGCTGAGAGAGAAAAAGGAGAAAAAGCATCTTAGGCAAATCACTGACTCATTTTGTCTCAATAATGAAAATAAATTGAGAAAAGTATGTCTTATAGATTCACCGATCCATGTTAGCATCAGTCATGGGAATAGGGAATGCTATTAGTTATATTATAATAATCTCAGAGTAAGAACCAAGGCACTTAATACTGTAATCCTCCTCGGTCGGCGCCTGTAGTTCAGCAGCTAGGTCACCAGCCACATACACCAGGGATGGCAGGTTCGAACCCAGCCTGTGGCCTACCAAATAACAATGACAATTACAACAACAAGAAAATAGCTAGGTGTTGTGGTGGAATCCTGTAGTCCCAGCTACATGGGAGGCTGAAGCAAGAGAATTGCTTAAGCACAAGAGTTTGAGGTTGTTGTGAGCTATGATGCCACAGCGCCCTTACCAAGGGCTATAGTGAGACTCTGTCTCAAAAAAAAAAAAAAAACCCCAAACTTGTAATCCTCAATATGTTCCCCTATTTCTACCCTTTAATGAATTGGCAGCAACCCAGACTTTCTCAATATATGTATATTCCTATAAATATTTGGGGGAAAAAAACATACTGGTTTTTATGATCACACAATTGCCATTTAGTGCCCAAAAGGAAATTAACCACAAGTGTCTCCTATAATCTAACATAGCTCCCCAAATGGAGCCTGCCACATGATACCTAACAGTGTAGCATAATCCCTCTTAATAATTCTGTTTAAAGTACCAAAATAATGGTGGACTACACTTGGAAAGAATGCATCTGTTGGTCAGCCCATCTTTTGTCAGCTTAAGCAACTCATTGACAGAGATTATCTTTTAAGTTTTGTATATGTAAATAAAATTCTTCACTTGATCTTAGCCCAAAGGCCAAGAAGCAGTATGCAAATAAAATTCTTAAATGTATATTAAAATTTACTCTGATTTTTCTTTCAGGGGTGATTATGTAAATGCTTTGGCTCATTATGAGAAAGGAATAACAGGAGAAAATAAGGTAACCTTGAATAAAGATAAGATGCATAATTATCTCTGAGTTTCATTTTTTTAAATCATGGTCTTATTTGCATTGTATTTATTGAGTATCTAATGGGTTAGCCTTTTTAGTTTTCTGACAGCTTTGCAAGGATATAGTTAAATCATTTCAAAATACTTAAAAGCTGAAGATGACAACATTTTTATTAATCTGAAAAATGTTTTCCATTACATTCTAAATATGAGTTTCTAATTAAAGTTGGAAATAAGATTTTTATTCCTTCTCACTTACAAGCTATGACTTTACTTTTTTAAAATTTGAGTAACCATTTTGAAAAGTGCATTCCATAAAAGTCCATAAAAGTGCATTCTGCCATTTCATCTCTCATTCTGTAACATTTCAGATGAACCCGGAAAACATGTACTCACTGTGCCACCTCATTCTGCCATCCTAGAATTTTAGCTCAAAAAGATTTATAATAAAAATTGCTGTTTATAAGTTGGGTGGTATTTTTTAAAGGCCAAAAGTACCTTTTCTGTTTTATATCTAGCATTTTTATTATGTAAGTAATGCAACCTCATTACTATAGTAGCCAATTTTTAAAAAATCACCAAAGTATGTTAACAGCAAAAATGACAATCCAGTATACTCTGCTGTGTCTACATTCCTTAATGGTAACAATTATTAGTGATTTTATGTATTTCTACCCAGAATCTCTTCTAAGCACGTGTGCGTGTGTGTGTGTGTAGATATATATATATAAAATAGGAATTTTTTAATAAAAATGAAACTACTCATTCCCAGGCATTCAACTGAGTATCCTTTGCTTTGTGGCAAAAGATCTAGACTTCTACAGAACAAAATATAACTTTGTAATAACTGGTTTAAAACAGAAGACTGAATGTTATTTCACAATTATGAGATTTCTCTGGAAAGATAAAGTAAACCATGACCTTTGCACTCATTTAGATTTAAATTCATTGCTCTGGCTGAAGTATATCATGTTAAGTTAGGGTCTGATTTGTTAATATTTGCCTTATAATTGTAGGAACATGATGAAGTATGTCTGGCTGGAGTGGCCCAGATGTCCATCAGAATGGGGGACATACGCCGAGGGGTTAACCAAGCCCTCAAGCATCCCAGCAGGGTCCTTAAAAGAGACTGTGGAGCCATACTGGAGAATATGAAGGTCTTCTTTTCTCTGTGTCAATATTCACGTGGTTGTATACATAATAAATTCACTATTTTAATAATCCCATATTATTTTAGCAATTTTCAGAAGCAGCCCAACTATATGAAAAAGGTCTCTACTATGACAAAGCAGCATCTGTTTACATCCGCTGTAAGAACTGGTAAGAGCTGGCTATGTTTTGTTTCTTTTTTTTTTTTTGAGACAGAGCCTTAAGCTGTCCACCTGGGTAGAGTGCGGTGGCATTACAGCTCACAGCAACCTCCAACTCCTGGGCTCAAGCGAGTCTCCTGCCTCCACCTCCCAAGTAGCTGGGACCACAGGCGCCCGCCACAACGCCCGGCCATTTTTTTTGGTTGCAGCCATCATTGTTGTTTGGCGGGCCTGTGCTGGATTTGAACCCGTCACCTTAGGTGTGTGTGGCTGGCGCCTTAGCCACTTGAGCCAGAGGTGCCGAGCTGCTATGTTTGGTTTCTGAGCAGGTTTGGAAGTGAACGTGTCCCCGGGGTCACCCAGCTCTCCTTGCTGTGCTTCCTGCCTGTCCATTCTGTTCCTCCTCATGGGCCTGGCCTTCATCTCTTTTTTCCTCCTTAAATACGTTGATATTAATAGTTTTCCAAAGAACATCACACTCTATTGATTCATTATGGGAAAATCCCTGATCAGATAAATTACTCGGAAAAGAAGAATACTAACCCTGTTGTCCTAAAAGAGTTAATGGACTAACCTTCGTTTTCCCACCCTTGGGTGGTGCGTGTAGGAGAAAAAGCAGCTTTATCTTCTCTTACTTGTGGGAGCCAAGATTTGAAAGGTCTTGACAGTTTTTTGAATGCTAAAAACTGATATTTGGTGGTGGGAAGCTGCTCTTGGAGTGAATGTCACTTTGCTGTCACTCTCCTGCATCCCCCCCCCTCCCCGTCTAGGGCAAAAGTCGGGGAGCTGCTGCCTCATGTTTCTTCTCCCAAGATCCACCTGCAGTATGCCAAAGCCAAAGAAGCAGATGGAAGGTTTGTACAGTCTCTCAGATTATTCAAACTTAAAGTCATGTGTTTTTGTTTTGTTTTCTTTTATGTTTTTAATGAAACAGAGTCTCACTCTGTTGCCCAGGCTAGAGTGCTATGGCCTCAGCCTAGCTCATAGCAACCTCAAACTCTTGGCTCAAGCCATCCTCCCACTGCAACCTCCCGAGTAGCTGGGACTACAGATGCCTGCCACAACACCTGGCTAACTTTTCTGTTTTTAGTAGAGACAGGCTCTCTTGCTCAGATTAATCTAGAACTCCTAAACTCAAAGGATCTAAAGTAATGTAAGTTTTATAAATTAAATTGATATTTACAATTCTCTAAGAAAGGCAAAGCAGAGAAAGACAGAAAGCATCTTTATATGTCCCTCAACAGCCTCAAGTACCAGACTTTTAACATTTTGCTGTATCTCATACACCTCAGCCCTTCCTTTACATACTCAGTCTTTTTTTTTTTTTTGAGGATTAAATACTGGAAGTTAAAATTTAACATACTATGTCATGAAAATGAATTTTAGTGATGATCATTATTTCATTAAGAAGGATAACCTAAAGATGCAGAGAGAAAGAAAAGTGAAAGAAACATGAATTCTGTACATGTGGATTAGTGATTTAAGGCACAAACGCAAAGGCACTTTTGTTGCCTTTTAATATCTTCAACAGAAAAAGAATTCCTCCAACTTAATGCAAGAAACTCAAAGACACTAATAGGAAAGTGGGCCAAAGACAAGACGACAAGTCCCAGAGGAGATGCAATGTGAAATTATACTTCATGTAGACATGGAAAAGTTCTACCTCATAATAGTAATTAAATTAAGCATCCTATCATATTTGGAAAGACTTCAAACTAAAATCCATACTGTCAAAATGCACTTGTGCACAACTAATAGCCTCATGGAAATGTCTATTAAGACAGTTAAAAATTAAATGGTTACTAACCCTCTACTTTTGGAAAAATAACCTTAGAGATATGTACTAGAAATATCTCGTTGAAATGGAAGGAGCTGAGCTCCTCAGAACTGAAGAGAAGTCGAAGCTCCATCTAGAGGTTAACACACGAAGAGTTTATATATCACAGTTAAACTATATCTATTACTATGAAAAATCATGTTCTGTTATTTAAAAGACTCCTATATTCCTTTATAATCCTATTATAATCCTCTTATTTTTAATTATATTCCTAATAATCCTATATTATTATTGTAATCCTCTCAAAAAGAAAAACAATAAATCATAAAAAATTACATAATCTTGATTCAGATTGGAAAATATAATTCAATATTGGCCAGGTGCAGTGGCTCACTCAGGTAATCCTAGCACTCTGGGAGGCCAAGGCGGGTAGATTGCCCTGAGTTCACAGGTTCAAGACTAGCCAGAGCAAGAGCAAGACTCCATCTCTAAAAATAGCTGGGCCTTGTGGCAGACACCTGTAATCCCAGCTACATGGGAGGCTGAGACGAGAATAGCTTGAGCCCAAGAGTTTGAGGTTGCTGTGAGCTGTGACATCACAGCACTCTACTGAGGGCAACAAAGTGAGACTCTATGTCATACATAAATAAATAAATAGAAAATATAATTCAATATTGATATTTTACTGTTAGTTTATCAAAACCCTAAAAAGAACATATTTGAGTGGTGTGGTTCCTGATATTTTTTCTGATGTAGGAAAAAGAAACTTGAGAAAAATAAGCAGCTGCTGTCAGTAAAATAGAAACATGTCCCCAACATTTATTGACATTTTCCCCCAAATTGACAGTGTTAAGAAAGTTTGTCTGAACTAAATGTTTTTTACAGATACAAAGAAGCCGTTGTGGCTTATGAGAATGCAAAACAGTGGAACAGTGTGATCCGTATCTATCTGGATCACCTCAATAATCCTGAAAAGGCCGTCAGTATTGTGAGGGAGACCCAGTCTCTGGACGGAGCCAAAATGGTAGCGAGGTAACAAAATGCATTCTAAGTTTTGGACTTCCCAAAACTAAACTTAAAAGAAAGCCCTCACCTCCCCTTACCAAATAAGTTTTTGTTTTTAAATGATTTCTCTTGGTTGAAAAGATTTTATTTTATAAATCACAAACTTATTTTATGTGTCAGCTAATTAAAGTACTTTGTTTTAGGTTCTTTCTACAGCTAGGGGACTATGGGTCAGCCATCCAGTTCCTTGTCATGTCCAAATGTAACAATGAAGCTTTCACACTGGCTCAGCAACACAACAAAATGGAAATCTATGCAGACATTATTGGTAAATATCATTGTTTCCCCAATTTCTCTTAAAGATTTTTATCCTAAAATACTTTCACTCTTCTAATGATCAGACTTGTGTGCATATATATGTGTATACACACACACACACACACACAAGAACGCTCTTGGTGTGGCTGTCTGATAGACACATACATACCTACATGTTACTTGCTGTATTTCAAGATCCCTACTACTTAAAGGTGAAATGGTATTATAAAAAGGACTATTTTCAAAAATTAAGCATTTATCGGGTGGCACTTATGCCTCAAAGGAGTAGGGCGCCAGCCCCACATACCAGAGGTGGTGGGTTCAAACCTGGCCCTGGCCAAAAACTGGGAAAAAAAAGAAAATTAGGCATTTATCAACCAGTAGTGGTGAACTAAAGATTTCAAACTGAAGGTGATAGGAAATGCAGGATGATTTTTGAAGATGTAAATATTTTAATTTTTAAAAATTGAGTTACAAATTAGGAATATATGATTAGTTTGATGTAAAGTGATAAACATACAGGATGCGGTTTTTAAAGACTTTGAAGAAAAGAGAATTTTAGGGAATACCTGCTTTTAGTTCCCACTTTTTAAATTCTTCTTAGAAACTACCGAGATAATTTTCAGATTTTAATTTTATGGACTATATGTAGTATATGTGTAACATTATTTGGGTGGTTTTGCTTTGGTTTTTAAGATTGTGCTAAAATAACACAAAATTTCCATTTAAAAGTGTGCATGTCAGTTACCTCAAATACCTTCACATTGTTGTGCAACCATCACCGCTGTCCATCCCCAAAACTTTTTCATCTCAGATTGAATCTCCTTACCCATTAAATAATAACTCCCCATTCTCCTCTTCCTCCTGACTCCTGGTAACCACCATTTACTTTTTGTCTCTATGAATTTGACTGTTCATGGTACTGTTGTGCCCAGCCCCGGGGGTCGCTCACCCAAAGACCACTCACAAGCACAGGTCGATGCAAAAAGCAAGAGGTTGGTTTATTGCCAACGCGTCAGGGTTCCTCAGCCGCTCGGGAAGGAACCCCGAGAGGCTGTTACA
>CAUYTI010060295.1:0-12030 GCA_963575145.1 Galago senegalensis
CAGCTACTTGGGAGGCAGAGGCAAGAGACTCGCTTGAGCCCAGGAAGTTGGAGGTTGCTGTGAGCTGTAATGCCACGGCACTCTACCCAGGGGGACAGCTTGAGGCTCTGTCTCAAAAAAAAAAAAAAAAAAAAAAAAGAAGCCCTTACTGCCATCGAGCAGCCATGTGACCTCAGTTGGACAAGTTCTGTGACTGCATGGTACCTAAGAGGATGTTAATGACAGAATCCAGCCCACACAGGGTAGCACCCAGAAAATGCTGAGAACTCTCTACATGTTATAAATTTCCCACTCTCACCTATAAATGGGTGTCAGTTGTAGCTCAGAGTCATGAGGGTTCATCACACAATAATGACGTACATAAATGTACAGTTAAGACATTTTATTGACATTTCATTTCAAAAAAGTCCTACGGGGGGGAGGAGCTAGCAAGATCTCCTGAGGGGGGAAGCACACAAAAGGATTACTGCACACTCAAGATGACTTTTTAAATGCAATCTCCAGATAAAGAAAGGCTACCTTTGTCCCCTCTGACCTAGAAAATTCTTGAAATGCCAACCTATATAACAGCAGAAACAATCCTGGCAGAAATGGGCAACAGTTCTTTAACTTGACAGTTTTCCAATTGAATGGGGGTGGCCCTCAACTAGGGCAGAAGGTCAGGCCCATTTCATCAGAAAATGGGTGCTTGTGCCGAAAGGGGACAAGCTTCTGTGAGGACCATCAAAGTGGGTGTGAAGGAAGTACAGGCCCTGGAGGCTCTGTGGGGCTCTGAGCTGCCATGGGGCAAAGCCAGATGCCCCCCAGGCCACAGCCAGCCTGGGAAAGCCAAGAGCTTCACTGGGGAGAAAACTCACCTGCTGAATGGGCTGCCACAGTGGGTCCCCACCTGGCATTAAATCCACCCAGAAGCTTGCTAGAGATGCCAGTTCTAGAATCCTGCTCCTGGGGGACCCCTGGAGTCTGAGCCTGGGGAATCTGCATTGAAGCACCTCCAAGTGAGGTTTGATGTTTTGGAAAACAAATACAAGTTGGATTTAAAATTTCTAACAGACTTCAGATCTTCTATTCCTAGTTGGGTTCCTATCAGTGCGTGCAATGGTTCAGGGTGGGGGGCACATGTGTTAGGTTGGGGCCAACTCTCTATTATCCACATCAACCAGTATTATCCCAAGTAACCAGTATTCCAAAATTCATCCCTATTGCTCTTTGTAATATCTGCTTTAATTGTTATATTTAAAGCCAACAGTGTCAGTCTCAGCCAATATAAAGGCTAATAACCTACCTAAGCTGCCAGGCCACCTAGGATGTGCGATTATGGCAAAGGCAAAGAAGCCTGTTGTGATAAACAACTGTAAGCAGGGTAGAAAGCCTCGGGCCTCATCAGGGGATTGTGGTGCAAACCTGGCAATAACAGGACCAGAGCTGAAAGGGACCTCCCATTGCATTAGTGCAGACACTGGTCGGGTGCACCCAAGGTACAGTGCCCTCCAGACGGAGTACTGTACCCAATAGAAACCAGTAGAAGTGGGCGTACAGAACTGTTTCCTAATAATACTGATGCTGCGTGTGCCGCCTGACAGTTCACCCTGTCTACAAATACACTACACAGATTTAACAAGCCCCTTTTAAGAAACTTGGATCAATCCTGCCCCACACCCCTCCCTTTTGCAGCATGTAAGATGCCCTAGAGAGCTGGGCAAGGTGGGGCGATTGGAGGGGGCTCAAATTTTAATCCTACCCCCCGCCGCCTGTGACACCCTGAGCCAGTTACTTAACCCGCAGCCTCAGTTTCCAAATCCGTGTATGGGGTTAAGAGTGTGAGGATGGCACACTTCTCAGCACAGCTGGCCCTTGACAAATCCCTTCTTTACCCTACCCGCATGGTCCTAAAGAGGAAACGCCAGCAAAGCCTCCAAGGCCAAAGAGACAAGGCAAGCGCTGCTTAGAATGGGTATAGGTGCGACTTCTTTTTGTTTGTTAAAATTAGAGGAATGGTAGATTTCCTGCAGCCAGAGGACAAATGATCTTCGCTTCCACAGCGGATGCCCCTCGGCCTCTCGACCCGGCCCCATAGAGCTCTGCAGCCGCATCTCACGCCAGCACCCCTGCCCCAGCTACACACCCCCCACCGAGCTCTCTGCGGCCGGCCGCTGGGCACTCTCCCACGAGCCGGCTGGAGATGGGCTTTTAGAAAAGGGTCAGCAGACACAAGGGCTGAGGTCCACCCACCGGGCAGGCGAGCGGCGGAGAAGAGCACAGGGAGCGGGGCGGGTCTACCTTGCAGGAGCGCGCAGCACTGGCCGTCCGCTGTGCTCCAGAGTCGGGCCGTGCCGTCCTCACTGCCGGTCAGCAGGCGCTGCCCGTCGGGGCTCAGGCTCAGCCAGTTGATGCCCCCGCGGTGATCGGCGCAGACCCTCAGGGCCGACCCGCTGCCCCCCATCCCGCCCGCCGGGATGGAGGCGAGGAGAAGCCGCGCACCGCTAGGGAGGGACGTCTTGGGGTCCGCGGGGGGGCTCTGTGCGGTGGCGGCCCGAGGCCATCGCCGGGAGCCGGGACAGTCGGCTGCTGCGGAGGCACGCGGAGGGATTGACAGACCTTAATTCCTTGCAGCCCACCAGCCTCCCTGTCCGCCAGCCGGGCGGAGGACGGCGTTGGGGGAGTGACCGCTGAGGACCCCCACCCGCGATGAGGCAGTCCTAGACGCGCGGGCTCAAACCACCCCTTCCTGGCACCGCCCCGTCGGACCCGCACCCCACCGGCGAACCGGAAACGGTGTCTCGGGGTGCACAGCCTCTTCTGCCCACGGGGCCAGAACGGAGAGAGAAACCTGAGAACCGAGCGTCCCGCGCTCTGCACGCCCTGCCTGACCCGCGCGCGGTGCGCTCCCGGCGGCCGAGCGCGGAACAATACCGGCCAGGCTGGCTCCTCCTCAGAGACCATCCCTCAACCTGTCTCCTCCCACTTCTCCCGCTGCGCTCCAGCCCCCACCCTGCACTCCCGGCGCCTCCGGCCACAGCCCCAGCGTGGGTCCGGGGGACCGCTCCTTGCGTTACCTCCCCGGCTGCACGGGCTGCGTCTCCCGGTTCTGCCCTTAGACCCCAGAGCTAAGGGACGAAGGAGGTGGAGGCAGACGGCAGGGTCTGGGTGGAGCAAAATCGTTGCTCACCCCTACCAGGCAAGTCAGGTCCTCCCCTGCGCCTAGCCATTAGGACCCTGCCAGAGGGGCTCTTGGGAACAGCAGAGTGGTCCCCTAGATGAGAGGTGCAGTTGATAAACACCCGGTCCGCCTGCGCTGGGAAATACGAATTCTACAAAAATCCGGCCCTGAAGAGGGAGAGGGAGAGCCGGCTGTGCCAACGCCAGTGTGGGGGTGGGGTGCGAGCCCAGGCGGCCAGAGGTCAGGTTCAGCCGCTGCAGGTTTCGCTGGGCTCGGCGCTAGCCTCTGACCATCCCACGAGGTCTCTGCGGGAATCCCCACTGCGCCTGCCCGGAACCCTCCTGGAGCGCCCTGGCTGCTGGTTTTCATTAGAGCAGTTCCCGACCGATTTGCTGGGGAGATGGAAAGGTGACCCCCCCCACACACACACACACTCGGATCCTCTAGGTCCTAAAGGTAGAAGGATTTTCCGAATTTTCTGGGGCTCTTGCAAGAATCCAGGGAGTAGAGCAAGGGGTGGGGTGAGTTTTGGAGAGCCAGACTGCTCCAAGATGACCAGACCTTGCCATGTCCAAACTCCAAAAGAAATCCCATACTGGGGTCCCACAGGGCACTGGACCTTTATTTCTTGAGGAGACTAATCAGAGAAATCCATTCTTTCCTCCCAAATTTGTAAATCCTCCTAGACCAGAGCACAGAAGGCTCTGGAAGGCGCAACAAGGTCGCCTGTGCCAATGGACACACCAAACTCAAGTCAACTGTACTTTAGCTGAGTGCCCTCCCTCCAGTTGCAAACCCAAACCTATACTATTTTCTTTCTTTCTTTCTTTTTTTCTTTTCTTTTTTTGAGACAGAGTCTCACTATGTCACCCTGGGTAGAATGCTGTGGCATCACAGCTCACAGCAACCTTAAACTCCTGGGCTTAAGCAATTCTCTTTCCTCAGTCTCCCAGTAGCTGGGACTACAGGTGCTGGCCACAATGCCTGGCTTTTTTTTTTTTAAGCTGCAGTTGTCATTGTTGTTTAGCAGGCCCTGGCCAAACTATAAAAGAAAAGGGAGGTGGGTGGATTGATTGAGTTCACGGTTCGAGACCATCCTGAGCCAGAGCAAGCCGCTGTCTCTACTAAAAATACAGAAAAACTGAGGCAAGTGCATCTCTTGAGTCCAAGAGTTGGAAGTTGCTTTGAGCTATGATGTTGCCATGTCATTCTCCCTAGGGTAACAGCTTGAGATTCTGTTTCGAAAAATAAAAAAAAAACATGTGTGGCCCGAGACAATTCTTCTTCCAATGCCTCCTAGAGAAGCCAAAAGGTTGGATGCCCAGCTTGAGATGGTTCTGTTTACAGTGATTCTGCTTCATGATGGATTGGAAGTGATAGCGTTTGGTGGACATGAACTTGGAGTACCCATACAACTATTCTGTTTCACTTTCAGTACAGTGTTGAATAAACTACATGAGATAGTCAAAACACTTTAATGTAAAATTGGCTTTGCGGCAGGTGACTTAGCTGAACTATAGGCTAATGTAAGTGTTCTGAGCACAGTTAAGTAAGCTCGGCTCAGCTGTGGTGTTCAGCAGGTTAAGTGTGTTAAGCGCATTCTTGACTTGTGATATTTTCAACTTACACTGGGTTTACAGGACATAACCCTGTTGTAACTCAGGCAGCATCTGTGTTGCTAACAGCGTGGATCCTGGTAGGAGGCACACGAGAGCTGGAGGATGATACACGATAGAAGAACTGAAGTGTCTTTGTTTTTAGGTTTTCCAAATCATCAACATGGAAAAGTGCTCAACTTATTAGTCATAAAGGATGTACAACAACTAGAATCAGAAGTTTCTTTCTTATTTATTTATTTTGTTTTTTGAGACTGAGTTTTACTTTATTGCCATTGTTAGAGTGCTGTGGCATCACACAGTTTACAGCAACCTCTAGCTCCTGGGCTTAGGTGATTTTCTTGCTTCAGCCTCCCGAGTAGCTGGGACTACAGACACCCACCACAACACCTATTTTTGCTATTTTTTTGTTGCAGTTTGCCAGGGCTGGGTTTGAACCCACCACCCTCAGCATATGGGGCCAGCGCCTTACCCAGTGAGCCACAGGTGCTGTCCCAATGGAGTCTCACTTTATCACCCTCTGTAGAGTGCTAAGGCATCATAGCTCACAGCAACTTCCAACTCCTGGGCTTAGGCAATTCTCTTGCCTCAGCCTTCCAAGTAGCTGGGACTATAGGTGCCCACCACAACGCCAAGCTATTTTTGTTGTTGTTACAGTTTGGTTGAGGCCAGGTTCGAACCCACTACTCTCGGTATATGGGACCAGTGCGCTACCCACTGAGCCACAGGCGCTGCCCAGAACTTTCTATTATTACTTTTTTAATGATATATAATAGTTGTGTGTATTTTGGAGATACCTGTGATATTTTGATACGTGTACACAATGTGTAATGATCAAATCAGGGCAGTTGGGATACCCCTCACCTCAGACATATATTTTCTCTCTTCTAGCTCCTTTGAAGTATACAGTAGTGTTAACAACTACCATTTCCCAGCTGTACTATTGAATACTAGAACTTATTTCTTCTTTCTAACTGTATTTTTGTATCCCTTTGAAGTTTTTTAAGATGTCTTGTGTTTAAGTACAAGAAAAACCTGTAGGGAGGAGACAATACAGGAGGGGGTGGGCAGCAGGCAGCGTGAGAGCCCTAAGGAACAAGAAGAGGAGGAACTTTGGGAGCCAAAGGGGAGAGCAGCCTTGAATGAGGGGCAAGAACACGCCCCACGTGCGGCGTGGGAGCACACTGTGCTTCTTTCCTTCTAGGCTAGTGGTTCTCAACCTTCCTAATGCCACAACCCTTTAATGCAGTTGCTCATGTTGCGGTGACCCCCAACCATAAAATTATTTTCATTGCTACTTCATAACTGTAATTTTGCTACTGCTATGAATTGTAATGTAAATATCTGATATGCTGGATGTTTTTAGGTGACCCCTGTGAAAGGATTGTTTGGCTCAGCCAAACAACCAAAGGGGTTGTGCCCACAGATTGAGAACCACTATAAAGCAGGCAGGGATTTGGGGGGGAGGCGATGAAAATGTTCTGAAATGGAGTGGGGTGCTGTGCAAGGTGGCTCACACCTGTAATCCTAGCACTGTGGGAGGCTAAGGTGGGTAGATTGCTTGAGCTCATGAGTTTGAGACCAGCCTGAGCAAGAGTGAGACCCCTTCTCTTAAAAAAAAAAAAATAGCCAGTGTTGTGGTACGCACCTGTAGTCCCAGCTACTCAGGAGACTGAGGCAAGAGGATTGCTTGAGCCCAAAAGTTTGAGGTTGCTGTGAGCTATGATACCACAACACTCTTCCAAGGGTTACAAAGTGAGACTCTGTCTCAAAAATTAAATAAATAAATAAAAGGGATGCCCATATCTGGGAATTTGCTGAAAAACCATTGAATTGTACACTTTACTTGGATCAATTTATAGTATGTGAATTATATCTCAATAAAGATGTTTGTTTTTGGAGACAGAATCTCATTTTGTTGCCCTTGATAGAGTGCCATGGAGTCATAGTTCATAGTCAGGGCTCAAGAGATCCTCTTGCCTCAGCCTCTCAAGTAGCTGGGACTACAAGTCCTCACCATGATGCCCAGCTATTTTTAGAGATGGGATCTCACTCTTGCTCAGGTTGGTCTCGAACTCCTGAGCTCAAATAATCTACCCACCTCGACCTCTAAGAGTGCTGGGATTACAGACATGAGCCACTGCACCTGGCAAGATGTTTTTTTAAAAACTACACACACAATGAAATAGCACCTCTCATCTACTAGGATGGCCATAATTTTTAAATTGGAAAATCATAAGTGTTGGCAAGGATGTGGAGACATCAGAACCCTCAAACATCGCATAGTAATGCAAAATGGTATAGCTGCTTTGGAAGATAGTTTGCTGGGTTTCTCAATAAGGTTAAACACAGAATTGCCATATGACCCAGTAATTCTACTCCTAGGCACATACTGAAAAGAGTTAAAAACAGGTATTCGAACAAAAATTTGGAAATAAATGTTCATAGTAGCCCTCTTCACAGTAGCCCAGAGATGTCCATAAACAGATGAGAAGCTAAGCAAAATGTGCTGTATTCATACAATGAAATTGTACTCAGCTATAAGAGGAATGAAGTACTGATCCACATACACATAGATGGACCTAGAAAACTTTATGCTAAGTGAAAGGAGCGGACAAAAAAGGACAAATGTCACATGACTCCATTTATTTGAAATACCCAGAGCAGACAAATTACACAGGTAGAAAGCAGATCTGTGGCTGCCAGGAGCTTGGAGGAGCAGTGCAGGGAGGGACTGCTTACTGGGTACTGGGCTTTGGTTTAGGGTGATGACAAAGTTTGGTAATGAGGCAGTGGTGATGGTTGTCTAACACTGTCAGTGTGCTTAATGCCATTGAAGTGTACATTTCTAAATGATTATGATGGGCTCAGTACCCATAGCACGGTGGTTACTGTACCAGCCACGTACACTGAAGTTGGCAGCCTGGTCCAGCTAAACAACAATGATAACTGCAACAAAAACTAGCTGGGCGTGGTGGTGGGCACCTGTAGTCCCAGCTACTTGGGAGGCTGAGGCAAGAGAATTGTTTTAGCCCAGTGGTTCTCAACCTTCCTAATGCCACAGCCTTTTAATACAGTTCCTGTGGATCTCGACCCACAGGACTGCTGCTTTAGCCAAAGAGAGCTGTGACGCCATGGCACTCTACTAAAGGTCACATAGTGAGACTCTGTCTCAAAAAATAAATAAAATAAAAATAAAATGGTTATGATGGTAAATGTTGTGTGTATTTTACTACACACACATAAAACTAAACAAGCTTTCATGAAGCCCCTATATTATTAGTACTGTTATCAATGTCTGGAGAACAATGATCAGAGAATTAAATTCATTTATGTTTGGAGAATAATACATGGACGTGTGAACCTGTATTTATATGTGTGTCCCACACTGTCAGTGTTCTCAGAGGCCACGGGGGGCTGGGGCCAGGACTAGATATCAAGAGAGCCCTCCCAAGTCTCCGAGCCATAAAGTCTTGTGGCATCCCAGTCTCTGCACCCCCACAGTCTCTGGATCCCTCCATCTCTGAGTCCCTTGGTCCCTGGGTCCTGCAGTCTCTGGGCCCCACTGTGAGTTGGCTCACAGGGCTCATGGCACCTTACATGTCCTCATACCCAGGACAACATTCTCTCAACCTGACTCTAAGAAATCACTGTCCATTCTAGTCAGGTTCAAATTAAAAGGGACACAGTATTAGAAAACCAGATCTCTTGGGTGGCACCTGTGGCTCAATGGGTAGGGTGCCAGCCCCATATACCCAGGGTGGCAGGTTCAAACCTGTCCCCAGGTCAAACTCCAACAACAACAATAAAAGAAAAGAAAAACGGATCTCCTTCTCATGTTAAGAAAACTTCTTTTGTCCTGGACACACCTGGCTGCTGCCTCTAGGTGCTGTCCCCTCGAGGCAGGAGCCAGGCTGTTTGGAGCAGGAGTTGTCACTTAGAGGCTGGCCCTGGGCACAGAGGGAAGTCCAGAGTTGGGACAAACATAGGATTCTCTGTGGTCCTCTGACATCTAGGACTGGAATGTCCGGGCCTTTCCTAGGTCTCTGACCAAAGCTGTGTCAGTTAGGACAGGGCTGTTCTGTACAGAACAAGCCAGCTGGTGAATCTCACATCCCTCTGACTTTTCACTGTGGCTCCCCGACAGCCTCTTCCTGGCAACTTCAGAGAAATGTCAGAGGCTAACAAAGGAATGCAATTTTGAGAAAGCTTTCAAAATATTCTAGCCTTGATTCCCACTCTGGCCATGATGTTAAAAGTAATAAGGACCTACTGACCCTTATGTCTCCTATCTGAAACAACGCAAAGCAAACACACAAAATATAGGAAACAGTTGTCTGCAAGGCATTAGACGTCAGACAACGAAGGACGGTAATCCCTGGAGACTGGGACAAACTGAGTTGACCTATGATTGGCCAGTTTACTGCCTTCAGAGAATTCCAGCCCAGCGAGTTTCCTGAGTTGAGGACACAGCTGAGTTGCTGGGGAGGACAAAGTGACCAGAGTTGGCAAGATAAAGTACCAGAGAAGAGCGAGCCCTGGAGATCTACAGGAGGTCCCACCCCACAGGCCCAGGAGAAGGTGCTCAGCTTCACTGTCATTAGGCAGATGCACGAGTAGAGGCCACACACCTGTTAGAAACGCTAAAGTGACAGCCTGAAGATGTCTTATTGGCAAGAATACTGAGCAATTGTCACATACATCTGGTGGTGAGACTGTAAAATGGCACCACCACATTGAAAAAGAATTTGACAGTTTCTTAAGGAGTTAAACATGCCTGTACCCCATGACTTGTCCATTCCTGTCTGTCCAGGGAAATGAAAGTGTGTGTCCACATGAAGACTTACTCATGAGTTTCCATAACAGCTTTATTTCCAATAGCCACAAGCTGGAAACAACCCAAGCGTCCATCAGTGGTAAACAGATAATCAGTGCTCCTCTGCAGTGAACAGGGACAAAGCCCTGGCGCAGTCACACAGATGGATCCCTGGGTCGTTATCTGACTGAAGGCTGCCAGGCCTAGAGCTAATCCCCAGTGACAGAAAGCAGACCAGTGCTTGGGGTGAGGGGAACAGAACGGGTGGCGGGGGTGGGGATTGCAAAGGAACAGAGGGAGCTTTTGTGGAGACGGCTATTTTATGGAGTGGGCTGTGTTCACTCTCTCAACTGCATGTGCCTGTGTCAAAATGTGTTCACATCTATACCTTAAATACGTGCAGTCTGTGGTATGTCAATTATGCCTCTGTAAAGCCATTAACAACAAAAGCAAAGTGCATTAGTTTCACCTCCTTCCCTCCACTCTGGGTAGTGCTGGGCAGGACTCCTCCCCCTGGGCAGGACTTCCTTCCAGCCTCAAGTGATGTCACATGCTGAGGAGAAAACCCAAGAGTGAATGGAAGACCCCTTCCTAGGCTGCTGCCTCTTCCTCGAGGGTCCTGCACCGGGAATACTTCCTGAGGCTTCTTGGAGCAGAATTCCTGACCTCCCCTTCCCTGCTGGGGTGGGAAGGATAAGCTTCCCCACACTCATGGATTTTCAGCTTCTACAAGGCAGAGGGAGGAATATTTGGGGACAGCAGAACTCTCTCCATCTCTTGACTACACATGCAGGCAGCCACTGCCTTTGGTTTATGGTTTCAGGCCAACTCTGCAATTCTAATCATCTGAAACTAACCCACCCAAGATGCTGTTTACCAGCATCTTGCCTAGAACAGCTTATAAGTAGGTAAAATCAGGCCTTCTGGACTGGCTACCACAAGCCAATGGGAAAAAGATAGTTTATAAGGATGACAGGGCTTCCAGAACAGGCTTTTTAACCAGGTGTTTTAACGTGATGTTTTTAACCAGGAGGCCAAGACGGAAGGATTGCTTGAGGCTGGGAGTTCAAGACCACCTTGGGAGAACAGAGTAAGATCCCATCACTAAAACAATTTTTTTTAAAATTAGCAGGGTGTGGTGGCAGGCACCTGTACTCCTAGCTACTGGGGAGGCTAAGGTAGGAGGATCGCTGAAGCCCAGGAGTTTGAGGCTGCAGTGAGCTAGGATGATACCATTGCATCCCAGCTTGGGCAACAGAGTAAGACACTGTCTCAGAAAAATAAAAAATGTTCCTGGCCTTATCTTCCTAAAGGAGAAAAAGAATACATTTTTAAAAAGATAATTTTTATATTATGTCACTTTAATTAATAAAGCTTATAAGGCAGGCATTATGCTGAGCACAATTTACATTAACTAAAAAAAATTAGTGGGGAGTGGCACCTGTGGCTCAGTGGATAGGGCACCAGCCCCATATACCAAGGGTGGTGGGTTCAAACCCAGCCCCAGCCAAACTGCAACAAAAAATAGCTGGGTGTTGTGGCAGGCACCTGTAGTCACAGCTACTCGGGAGCTTGAGGCAAGAGAATTTCCTAAGCCTAGGAGTTGGAGGTTACTGTGAGCTGTGATGCCATAGCACTCTAATGAAGGCGATAAAGACTCTGTCTCTACAAAAAAAAAAATTAGTGGGGTTTATACTTGGGAAGAAGGAGAGCTTTGTTGCTCGTAAGGGGTAGCAATCTGTTGGGTGGTCAGTCCAACAGGTTGGGAGCAGAGCCCCCCCTCCCCTGAGAAGCAGGCACACAGGCTTCAAAGAGACACAAGGGAACAGGATTTTCTGAGTGGTGGTCACATATTCATATTCAACAAGCTATCAGAGGCCTCATGAATATTTACAAGGCAAATCATAGGCGTATAATTGTGCTTTCTCTCTCCCATCCGGTCCCGGCTGGGAACTCAGTGTTAAGGTGTTTCTGGGGCTGCTTGGCTGAAAGGGATCACTGAGTTAGCAGAGTGCTTAGAATCTTATTTTATTTTATTTATTTTTAAGCATCACAGCTCATAGCAATCTCTAGCTCTTGGGCTTAGGTGATTCTCTTACCTCAGCCTCCCGAGTAGCTGGAACTACAGGTGCCCACCACAATGCCAGATTATTTTTTGTTGTTGTTGCAGTTTGGCTGGGGTTAGGTTCGAACTCGCCACCCTCGGTATATGGGGTCGGCACCCTACAGCCACAGGCGCTGCCCTAGAATTTTATTTTTAATTTATATGTGTAATAACCTTATTTGTTTATTTATTTATTTATTTATTTTTTTTTTTTTGAGACAGAGCCTCAAGCTGTCCCCCTGGGCAGAGTGCCGTGGCATTACAGCTCACAGCAACCTCCAACTCCTGGGCTCTAGCGAGTCTCTTGCCTCCGCCTCCCAAGTAGCTGGGACCA
>CAUYTI010060299.1:0-21673 GCA_963575145.1 Galago senegalensis
CAACCAAAAAATAGCCTGGCGTTGTGGCGGGCGCCTGTGATCCCAGTTACTTGGGAGGCTGAGGCAGGAGACTCGCTTGAGCCCAGGAGTTGGAGGTTGCTGTGAGCTGTAATGCCATGGCACTCTACCCAGGGGGACAGCTTGAGTCTCTGTCTCAAAAAAATAAAAAAATAAAAAAATAAATAAATTGAATCATATAATACATGGCCTTTTTCTGTGTGGATTCATTCACTGCATATTACCTTAGAAGTTCATCCATTGTTTGGATATAATACATTCTCTTCATGTATCAGCCGATGGGTGTTTTAAATATTTGTGTATGATATAGTATGCTTCTAGAAACAATCATCTATGTTTTGTCTGGACTTATCTTTTCATTTCTTTTGTGTTTGCATGCATATATATACATATATATATGTACATTTGGCATTGCTGAATAGAATATGACAACTGTATGTTAAACTGCTTGAGTCAGTTTCCTCTAAGGCTACTCTCCAAAGGGTTGTGACATTTTACATTGTGAAACTGTGTAGAAATATTCTTACTCCTCTACATGATCCTTTCCACTCTTATCCAGCTTTTTTTTACATACACAGATTTATATGATTTTTTATTTGCCATTCTTAAATTATCTTTTCTCTTTTCTCCCCCACTTTAGATTTAATAATCTCTTAATTACTTGCTTCATTGCCTTAGACAATCATTGTGAACTCTACATTTGCATTTCTAAAGACGTGAAACTAGGCATCACACTGATGTCTCAATGCACAGAACTGAGACCTAAATTTAAATGAAATTTGTTACATAAACGTTCAGCTGTCATTAATTTTATCCTTTAGCCTATAAGTTTCTAATGGTTTCCGGGATGTCCAACCTTTTTTTTTTTTCTTCTCTGCTGAACATTGGAACATGTCTTGGGCTACACATTAAATATAGAAACACTAAGGAAAGCTGATTCACAAAAATAATGAATAAAGAAATGAATACCAGGTCCGTGCATACTTTTTTGTGCTATGTGACACCACAGATAAACATAAACAAAAATAGTCTTCACAAAATCAGCATGTGACCCCATAGTCCCCTGAAAGGAAAAGAGGAAAATGTCCTTACCAATAGAGTATATATTTTTTCATATTTATCATTATTCTATTTTTTAAGTTAAATATACAAATATCCATTTTATGCCATTAACAATTACAGAATTAAAGTTAACATGACAATAGAAAATATGAAATGCATAGCAATAATTCTTCAGAAATTTCTACATGGAAATCTTCTAGTTATTACTGACATTCGAAAAAGACTCATTCCTATATATATTTCAAAATTATAGTAGTAATGATGGAAAGTCTACTTTTACTTCTTTGAGGAAACTCCACGCACTTTCCCATAGAGCTTGTATTAGTTTATATCCCCATCATTAGTGTACAATCTTCCTTTTTCAGCACATCTATACTGGTGACTGTGTTTTTTTGCCATTTAAATAATGGACATTCTAAAGGGTAAAGTGGTATCAATTATGGTCTTAATGTGCCTTTCCCTCATAATCAGTGATATTGAATAGTTTTTCATATATATGGTGACCATCTATTTTCTTCTTTTGATAAATTATTCATGTCTTTCACTCATATTTTAATGCTTTTCAAAAAATTTTCCACTGATATTTTTAAGTTCTTTGTTACTGCTGGGTTTTTTAGTCCTTTGTCAAATGTATAGTTTGTGAATATTTTCTCCCATTCATTAGTTTTCCTAATTATTCTTTTGATTATATCCTTTGCTGTAGGAAAAATATTTTAGTTTAGTTAAATCCCTATTTATTTATTTTTATTGTTACCATATTTCCTCTTGAAATCTTAGTTGTAAATTCTTTCCCTAGGCTAATGTAAAGAGGATATTTTACCTAAGTGTTTTCCTAGAATTATTATGGTTTCAAGTTTTAAGTATGTAATTATGCTTAATTTTTTTTATGGTGAGAGATAGGTATACAGTGTCATTCTGCAATTAGCTATCCATTTTCCCAAACATCTTCATTAAACAGAGAAGCTTGTGCCCACTGTCTGTTTTTATCTACTTTGTTGAAAATCAGTTGATCATAGCTACATGGATTTATTTTTAGGTTCTCTATCCTGTTTCCTTGGTGTATGGGTCTACCTGTATAGACACATATTAAGGTTATACTATAGCTTGGTAGTTTAATTTGAGTTTACATACAATGATGCCTCCATATTTTTATGTTTCAGTGAAGATTGTTTTGGCTATTCAGGCTCCTTTTTGATCCATGTGAAGTTTAGGAACATTTTTCTCTAGATTCATAAAGAACAAGGTTAGTATGTTGATGAGAATTATGTTGAATCTGTAAATCACTTCAGGTAGGATGGACATTTTAATGATGTTGATTCTTCCAATTGGTGAGTATAGAATATTTTTCATTTGTTTGTTCATTTACAATTTCTTTCACCAGTGTTTTGTAGTCCTCCTTATAGCTATCATTTACTTCTATGAGTAAGTATACTGCTAACTATTTAATTTTATTTGGACTATCATAAATAGAGTTCTTGATTTGACTCTCAAGGTGAGTGTTATTAGGGTATAGAAATGCTACTGATTTGTGTAGATTAATATGGTTCCCTAATATTTTACTAATTTTTAATTTCTAAGAATATTTTATTTATCATTTATTTAAG
Organism: Galago senegalensis; assembly: GCA_963575145.1. NCBI lineage: Eukaryota > Metazoa > Chordata > Mammalia > Primates > Galagidae > Galago > Galago senegalensis. The sequence continues at coordinate 2,685 of CAUYTI010060299.1, forward strand.
TCATAACTGTGTATGTTAATGCAATTTTGGGGTACAATGTGCTGATTTGACATACAACATGGAACACTTACTACAAAATCATTAACATAACCATCATCTCACTTACTTATTTGTTGTGATAAGACATTTATACTTTGCTCTTAATAGTTTTGAAATATACCATTGTATTGTGTACCTTAAGTGAGGTCCCACCAAATACCGTCCTTGCTCCCAGCCTTCTCCGTCCCATCTCCATCCTCTTCCCTCCTTCTTTCTTGACTGTAGTTGTATTTTATGATTTCTATGCGTGTGTAGGTGATTATATATTGGTTTCATAATAGTATTGAGTACATTGTATAGATTTTCTTCCATTCTTGAGATACTTTATTAAGAATAATAAGTTCCCACTACAACCAGGTAAAAATAAAAGATGTAAAGTCTCCATATTTTTTATGGCTGCATAGTTTTCTGCAGTACACATATATAAAAATTTGTTAATTCATTCATGGGTTGATGGGAAATTGGTTTGCTTCCATGAATTAGCAATTATGAATCAGGCTGCAGTAAACATGCTGGTGCAAATGTCATTATAAAATGATTTTGAGTCATCTGGATATATATCTAATAGAGGAATTGCAGGATGGAACAGTAGGTCAACTTTTAGTACCTTGAATATTCTCCAAAATTCTTTCCAAAAAGGATATTTTATCTTGTATTCCCATGAGCAGTGCAGAAGTGTTGCCTTCTCTCCACATCCATGCCCACATCTGTAGTTTGGGGATTTTGTTATGTGGGCTAATATTATTGGAGTTAGATGATAACTCAAAGTAGTTTTGATTTACATTTCTCTGATGATTAAAAATTATGAGCACTTTTTCATGTATGTTTATGCCATGCACTTGTCTTCTTCAGAGAAGCATCAGTTTAAGTCTTTTGTCCACAAAGAAATGGGGTTATAATGTTCTTTTTTATTGATTAGTTTGAGTTCTCTATAGATTCTATTTATCAAACCTTTGTCAGAAACATAACCTTCAAATAACATCTCCCCTTCTGAAGGATGTCTTTTTGCTCTACTTACCGTGCTCTTTGCTATGCAGAAGTTTCTAGTTTGGTGAAATCCCAGTAATATATTTTTGGTGTTGCTTCAATTGCCGGGTGGGGGGGGCGGTCTTCCTCATAAAATATTTTCCAGGCCAAATTCTTCAAGTGTTTTCTATGCACTCTCTTGTAGTATTTTTGTAGTTTCGTGTCTTATGTTTAAATATTTTATCCAGTAAGAATCAATTTTTGGTAATGGTGGAAGGTGAAGATCCAGTTTCAATCTTCTACTGTTCATCAGCCAGTTCACCTAGCACCATTTGTTAAATAGGGAATCTTTCCCTGAATGAATGCTTTTGATAGGCTTATCAAAGATAAAACATGTGTTTGAGTTCATCTCTTGGATCTCTATTCAGTTCCATAGATCTACCTCTCTATTTTCGTGCTACTACCATGCTGTTTTGATCACTATAGATTTACAGTATAGTCTGAAGTCTGGTAACATGATGCCTTTTTATTTCATTTTATTAATTAATTAATTTATTTATTTATTTTGTGTGTGTGTGTAAGTAATATATTGGCTATTAGAGGTTTTTACTGATTCCATATAAAACAATGTACTATTTTTGTGATCTTTAAAGTATAACACTGGTGGTTTAATAGGGATTATATTAAATCTATAGACTGCTTTGGGTAGTATAGATATTTTAACAATGTTGATTCTTCCCATCCACAAGCATGGTATGATTTTCATTTGTAACATCTTGAGCTGTTTCTTTTCTCAGAGTTACATAATTGTCTTTATAGAGATCTTTCACATACTTTATTAGGTAAATTTCCAGATATTTCATTTTCTTTGGCCCTACAGTAAAAGGAATAGAGTCCTTGATGATATTTTCAGCTTGACTATTGTTGGTATTCATAAAACATTCTCATTTGTAAGTATTGATTTTGTACCCTGAGACACTGTTGTATTCCTTGATCATTTCTAAGAGTTTTGTACTTGTATCCCTGGGTTTTTCTAGGTATAAGTTCATATTATCTGTTAAGAGTGAGAATTTGAGCTCCTCTGACACCATTTAGATACACTTGACCACCTTCTCTTGATGGATTGCAAAAGCTAAGACTTCCATTACTATATTGAATAGCAGTGGAGACAATGGGCATCCTTGTCTAGTTATATATCTGAGTGGAAATGTTTTCAATTTTACTCTATTCAACATGATATTGGCTGTGAATTTTGCTGTAGATGGCCTCTTTCAGTTTTAGAACTGACTTGTCTAAGCATATTTTCTTAAAAGATCTGATCATGAAAGGATGCTGGATATTATCAAAAGTTTTTTCTGCATCTATTGACAGAATCATATGGTCTTTGTTTTCTATTTTATTTATGTGATGTACTATATTTATAGATTAAATAAATGTTGAACCAACCTGGAAACTCTGGGATAAAACCAGCTTGATCATGGTGTATAATTTTTTTTGATGTGTTGTTCAATTCTGTTTGCTAGGATCTTACTGAATTGCATAAATATTCATTAATGATATTGGTCTATAGTTTTCTTTCTTTGTTGGGTCCTTTCCTTGTGTGGGGATTTAGGTGATATTTGCTTCATAGAATGTTTTGGAAAGTATTCCTTCTTTATCTATGTTTTGGAAAAGTTATGTAATATAGCTACTAGTTCTTCTTTTAAGGTTTGGTAGAATTCTGATGTGAAGCCATTTGGTTGCAAACTTTTGTTTCATGGGAGATTTTGTATAGTTGATGTTATTTCAGTGCTTGACATAAGTTTATTAAAATTTTCTAATTATTTCTGGCTGAATCTTGGAAGATGATGTGCTTCCAGGTATTGGTCCATTTCCTGCAGATTTTCATATTTCTGAGAATAGAGGGGTTATTTTTAGTAATCATTGAGGATTTTTTGATGTTCTCAGTTGTCTGTTTTCATTTATCCTTTATAATTTCTTTCTTTCTTTCTTTCTTTCTTTCTTTCTTTTTTTACAGGAGTCCTTTATAATTTCTGATTGAGGATTTAGAGATTTTACTTTTCTTCTTCTGGTTAGGTTAGCCAAAAGTTTATCAATTTTGTTAATCTTTTCAAAAAACCAACCTTTTTTTCATAGATTTTCTGATTCATTTTTTTTCAATGTCATTTACTTCTTCTCTAATTTTGGTTATTTCTTTTCTTATGCTGTGTTTGGGGTTGGAATGATCTTCCTTTTCCAGTTACTTCAGATCATCCATTAGGTTGTTGAATTCCTCTGTTTCTGTTTTTGTTGATGAAGGCTTCTAATGGTAAGAATTTTCCTCTTAGGTGTGTCTTTGCAATATCCCACAGATTTTGATGATTTGTATCATCATTATCATTTTATTCCAAAAATTTGATGATTTCATTTTTAATCTCATCTTTGACCCTGCTATCATTTAGCATAAGGTTATTTAGTTTCCATAACTTTGTTTGAATATGAAGATTCCTGTTGCTGTTCAGTTCAACTTTTATTCCATGATGGTCTGAGAAGATACAAGGAATAATTTCTAGTCTTTTAAATTTGCTGTGGTTAGACTTGTGTCCTAAGATATGATAAATTTTGGAGGATGATCCATGGGCTGATGACAAGTGTGCATTCATTTTCATTAGTATGAAATGTACTGTAGATGTGTTGTTAAGTGCATTTGTTCTAGGATCCATTAGTTCTTTGTTTAGTTTATTATTGGAGGATCTATCCTAAAATGACTAAAGTGAGTTAAAATCTCCAATAATTATGGTGCAGGAAGATGTCAAATTATTCATATCTATTAGAGTTTGCTTTATGAATTGGGGAGCATTCTGGTAGAGCACATAAATTGTAATTATTGAAGTCTCTTCATATTGAGTGTTTCTCTTGACAAATATATGTATTGTATATCCTTATATTTTCTTGTCTTGTTGTTTTAAAACCAATTGTAACTTGAAATAAATTTGTAACTCCTGCTTTTTTCTGATTTCCACTTGCCTGTATTATACATGTCCATCTATTTACCCTAAATCTGTTTTTTTTTTTCACGCCTTTAAGGTAAGATGAGACTCTTGTATTCACCAGATATCTGGCCTGAGTTTTTGTATCTGGTCAGACAACTTCTGCCTCTTTAGAGCATAATTTAAGCCATTTGTATTAGTTGAGAGAATTGATAAGCATGGTAGTATTTTTGGAGTTACATTTTCCAAAAGTTCTGTGGATATTTTTAATTATTTCACACTGTGGAAGTTAGCTTTTATGCAAAACTTTCTGAGTTTACTTTGGTTTTCGACCATTGTGCTGATCATTATGGAGGATGGGTCTGAGAATATCCTGGAGAACTGGTTTAATTATGGCAAATTTCTTCAACATGTGTAAGTCAGTAAAGTATTTGATTTTCCATCACAAATGGAAAATGAGTTCAGGTGGATACAGAATCCTGGAGTGAAAGTTGTTTTGTTTTAGAAGATTGAAGGTTGATGACTGTCCTTTTTTGGCTTGAAAGGTTTCAGCTGAGAGATCTGCAGTCATTCTGCTATTTCTCCCCTTGTAGGTAATACTTTTCTTACATCTGGCTGCTTGCAGAATTTTCTCCTTCATATTAACTTTGGCAAAGTAATTACAATGTGTAGGAGATGCTTTATTTGGATTGAATCTTGCTAGGTTCTGAAACTATCTAGAATCTGAATTCCTGTATCTCTTGCAATGCTTGGGAAATTCTCCTCCATAGTATCTTGGAGTAGAGCATCTTTGCCTTTAGGACCATCCTCTTCTCTTTCAGGAATTCCTATAAGAGGAATGTTTGATCTTTTGGAATGATCCCACAACTTTCTCAGTGAATGATCAGATTTTCTCTCCATTTGTCTGCTTCTTTGAGTGTTTGGGAGCATTTAAAAGCTTTATCTTCAATTTCAGAGATCCTTTCTTTTGCCTGCTCAACTCTATTACTGAGGGATTCTACTGTGTTTCAGAGCTTCTTGAATAGCTTTTTCATTTCCTTGAGCTCTGCTATCTCTTTTCTCATTATGTTCCTATCTTTGGTGATTTTGTTTTTGAATGCAGTGGTTTCTTGAGGCAACTATTGCACAACTCTTTGTATTTCTATTTCCATGTTTCCCTCAATTCTATTTTTATTTTCCATCCATATTCTGAATTATATTCCTGAAATTTCAGTCATTTATTTGTGAATGGAATCTTATGACATATCACTTTTATAATTCCTTGGGGGAGTTGATCTACTCTGATTATTTATGTTCCCAGAATCCTTTCACTGATTCTGCCTCATGATTATTTTCCACAGTTTGGTTAGGTGATTTGGATTGAGGACTCCAGGAATTGTATTTAACAAGCCCTTTACCAAGGAGCTGGGACTGGTGAAGGTGGCTTTTCTTTTACAGCTTTAGAAAGGTTCCTTTCAGAACTGCAAACAGAGACTCTGAAGACCTTATTGGTGTGATATAGGTAGCTGGCTCTGTTTTATATTTAGCCTGCCTTTATCCAATGCTAGTAAGTCATGTAGTTAGGCTGAAATTTCAGCTGGGATGAGATACAAGCAACTGAAACACCCCATCCTCCACCAGTAATAGCTGGAAGAGGAGAATCATTGCCTACCACTACAACACAACCATGGCTCAACCTTAGAGGGCCCCTAGGTGGCCAGTGCAGGTCACAAATTCCAATATGATTGTCCCAGACAGCACAATCACTGCTCAACTGGGAGAGTTCCAAAGTCTCCAGCAACTTAACAACAGGGATCCTCAGGCTGCTTTATCCTGAAAACTCGAAAGGCTAGAGTGTGGTTGCCTCCAGGGTTCAATGGAGTCAAGAAAGCCCATCCAGCCAAAGAGTCAGTCCAGGGGGCTTACTACTTCATTACCTGCGTTACACCATAGCCACATCTCACCACCAGTAATCTCACTAGGCTGTGGCCTGTCTCCCTCCAGTGAGCAAAGGCACCAGGGATATGTTCCTGCTAGAGTCAAAGGGGAGTCGTTGTCTCCTCTCCACTGCACTCTGACACTGACAGGCAACCTTGACGGGGCTGAAGCCCAGCTACCTCTGGTGCTGAACCAAATCTGGGGAGTGTTTCACCAAAGTCTGTCCAAGGTGTGAGCACCTCTGTCCTAGTCTGCCAGTAGGTACTGTTACAGTGTGTATTTCTCTCCCAGAGTCTGCATCTTTGCCCTAGCCACACTTTACATCTAAGACCTCTGGAGTGTTGAGGCCCAGCTCCCTCCAGTGGTGTACAGAAACAGCAAAGTGTTTCTCAAAAATTTGTCCTGAGCATGAGCTCTGCCACGGCCATGCATACTGTTGTGGTGCTATACTTCTCCCTCTACCCCTCCACCCCTCCAACTTCCACTCAAGTCACTGTTTCATCGCAGTTGTGCAGTGGCACACACAATGCCCAGACCTCTCAAGGAATTGCCAAACACTCTGCATGGGACAGAGTTTCAGACAGGCAGGTGAGGGGGCAAGTGTAAACTGGCAGTTCAGAATTGCAGGGAATATATTTGCTTAATTTTATACTGGGCAAGAGAGTGCCTAGTGTCATAGGTGGGATTTCTCTGGAGAAGGAGTCCTAATGTTTAGTGACTCTCTCCTATGTGGTAAAATAAGAGCTCTTCTGAACACTGTTCACTTGCAGAAAGCACATAGTGAGCCACTCTTTTGGGAGGGGGTATCTTGTCCTCTTGGCAATGGGTTTTGTATTGGAATTTGTTTACTTGGAGTTGATCCTTGCCTTAGCAGGGATGATGTGCATTCATCAATTTTCTTTCTTAGCTCAGCTCATGACCTTCAGCTTCTTTGAGTTCATTCTGTCCATTATATTTATTTCTCTTACCTGATTGATGCAACTAGTACTTCTGGTAGTATATTGAATAAAAGTAGTAATAGTGGACATCTTTCTCCTGTTTCATTTGTTAGGAGGAGCGCTTTCAACTTTTTCCCATTCAGTGTGATATTGGCTGTGGGTTTGTTGTATATGGCTTTTATAATTTTGAGGTACATAGTTTTTATGCCTGGTTTGTCATGAGTCTTTATCACCTAAGGGTTCTGGATTTTGTCAAGTTCTTTTTCTGCATCTATTGAAATGATCATATGGTTTTTATTTTTAATTCTATTTATGTGAGAAATCACATTTGTTGATTTTCATATGTTGAAATATTTTTACATCCCTAGGGTAAAACCCACTTCATTATGATGAGTTAACTTTTTGATGTTCAATTGGATTTGTTTTGCTAGTATTTTGCTGAATACTTTTGAATCTATGTTAATGCCAGTAGTTTGTAGTTTTCCTTTTTTGTTGTGTCCTTTCCTGGTTTTGGTATGAGAATGGAACTTGTTTCATAGAATAAATTAAGGTTGATTCTCTTCTTCTCAATGTTTTAGAACAGTTTTAGTATAATAGATGTCAGTTCTTGTTTGTATGAATGGTAAAATTTGTCAGTGAATCCATTTGGTCCAGACTTTTTGTTCTTGTTGTTTGGTGGAGTTTTTATTACTGCTTATATTTCACTACCCATTATTAGTCTGCTCTGGGTTTCTGTTTCTTCCTGACTCATGCTTGGGAGTTTGTATGTTTCTAAAAATTTATCCATTTCCACTAAATGTTCTGATTTATTTATGTAGAGGCTTTAAAAATTATCACAAATAATGTGTATTTAGTATTTCTATGGTATCACTTGTAATATCTTTCATTTCTGTTTCTCCTTATTTTTGTCCTTTTTCTTCTATTCTGGTTAATCTCTCTAGTGATATATAGATTGTGTTTATCATTTCAAAGTACCAAATTTTAGTCTCTTTGGGCTTTTATATTGTATATTTGTTTTTCACTTTGTTTAGTTCTACTATGATCTTTGTTATTTCTTTTCTTCTGCAGGCTTTGGTTTGTTTGTTTTCACGTAGTTCTTTGAATTATGACACTAGATTCATAATTTGTGACCTTTTTGCCTTTTTTATGAAGGCATTTAAGAATATGAAATTTCCTTTTAACACTATTTTTTATTGTCTCCCAGATATTTTGGAATCTTTTGTTTTATTTGCTGTTAATTTTGAAAGGTCTTCTGATTCCCATCTTGATTTCTTCTGTGACCCAAAGGCTGTTTAGGAACAACTTGTTTAATTTTCATGTACTTGTGTAGTATTGAGAGTTCCTCTTGTAATTTATTTCTAGTTTATTTCCATTGAAGGTTGAGAAGATACATGGTATGTTGAGTTTTGTGAATTTGCCAATACTTGTTTTGTAGCCTAACATATGATATATCTGGCAAAATGTCCCATGTGCTGATAAGACGAATGTATATCATGCAGTTTGGGGGTAGAATGTTCTATAAATATCTATTAGGCACATTTTTTCTGGGGTTCCATTTATGTCCAGCATTTCTTTGTTGATCTTCTGCCTCACTGACCTGTCTAGTTTTGTAAGTTAATTGTTTATGACACTGGCTACTATGATTCTGCTGTTTATTTATTACATCATGTTCAGTAGTATTTATTTTATAAATCTGGAAGCTTCTGTGTTAGGGCAATATATAATTAGAATTGTTACATCTTCTTGTGAAACAATCCTTTAACATTCTATTTTGACTATATTCTCTTTTTTATTCTATTGTTGATTTGTAGTCTATGAGAGTAGCTATTTCTGCTTGCTTTTGATTTCCATTTGAATAAGTTTTTCTCACCATTTTACCTTGAGTCTGTGAGTCTATGAGAATCTTGAAGAGTTAAATAGGTTTGCTCAAAATAGAATATATTTGCATTGTGTTTCTTTATCCATTCAGCCAATCTATATATTTTAATTGGAGCATTTAGACTATTAACATTTAGTGTTAGTATTGTTATGTGTGATACTGTCTGTTCAAAGTATTGACCATTATGTAGTTTCTTTGTTTTCTCTCTTATATTACTGTTTTGTAAGAGCTGTGATTTTAAACCTTTAGGTTTTTTTTTTTCTCTGATAGATGTCATTTATTCTGTTCCAAGTGTGGCAAGCAGGTCTGGTCTAGTGGTAATAAATTCCTTTAGCGTTTTCTTGTGAATTATGTTCACAGTGGGCCTTCCCAGTCGGTAACAACTATAGTGGTTGTGCTGCCCATATGACAAGCAGTAGGTGCTGAGGGTGTGACTGATTTGGGCCACTTAGGCTATGGCACCACGTCCAAGATCCATGGTAGCATGCTCTGCTCAGGTTCCTGACATTGCACATACTCCTCATGCACATTACAAAAGCTATCCTCTCACTCTACCCCAGTCCTTCAGGATCAAGGAGGAGGAAGCAGCTACTAACATAACCCCAGGGTAGATGCAGTGCTCTGTGGTTTGGATCCCAAAATGGCTCCAGCTGCAAAATCCAGGGTTTATAAGCGAGCTGTGCCTTCTCCATAGTAGAATGCCACTGCATAGTCTCCAGTCATGTTCTTGTATCAGTACAGAGGGCTGCTGTGCAGGAGGGACGTTCTCTCTCTTAGCTCTGTCTACGATGTTCACAGGGGAATTACAGAGTCCTGGATTTTTCTCTCTATCTCTTCCTTAGAACCTACTCAATGTACCTCCTATTCTTTTTAGTGTTTTTTTTTTTCACATCCCTCTACTTCACTTTGGATGCCTTTGAGCACTTGTATGTTAATTCCCAGTGCTCTCAAACAACCAACCTGAAGGTGAAAATTCTTTCACTGCTTTTGCTCCTATATGTTAGAGTGGCATTATTCAGGCTGATTTTATTCTGCCATCTTTTCTTCTTTCTTCTAAATAAAATTATGGGTATAAGTATAAGACTTTATATATACCTTTGATAAATTTCATTGGGATAATTTTGCCTAAAATCTGATTTATCAAAATATATTTTGGGCGCTAAAATTCTAAGTTTTATTCTCATTCTAATGTCCTAATTATGATGGAATATCAATATTCTCCTTAACCACAGCTATATATTATTAACAGGAGATATGTCTATAATATGATACTAGTGAATATATTCTAGGTTGATCGGACCCAGGAATACTTAATGTCTTTGTGAAGTGAGGTTACCCAACCATTTAGAGATAAAGCTAACATTATTATTATCTAATCAAGGTATTCCCATTATTTCCAGATGGATGCAATAAAACACTGACTAAAGAAGGCATACTATATTTACTAATATATTTTCCTGACATATATATCTAGAAGCCTAGTCAGAAACCAGATAAATATATTGATTAGTGCTAAAGATCTCATTTCAAAATGGTCAACAATTATTATTATTATTATTATTATTATTTTGCAGTTTTTGACTGGGGCTGGGTTTGAGCCCGCCACCTCCGGTATATGGAACCAGCTCCTTTGAGCCACAGGCACTGCCCAGTCAACAATTAACTTAATTATTAATGTGTAATATTATTGGAATCAAGAGAATTGCCACCAATTATTTTATCCTTTTTAGGAAAACCAGGATAATACTCTTCCATATTTAGCTTTCTGACCCTATACAAATGCTTCATAATGATGAAAAATTTTTGGACAATTTGATGATACAACAATTAAGCTCACTCAGAACACTTTTATGTATTTAATTTAGATCAGAATTCTTGAATATATCTGAGACATTCTCTTTTATTCTCCTTATGTATGTTTAAATAGGCATTTTTTTATTATCAATATTGATTACATAATTTCTAGTCTGAAACTTATTCATCTTGCCTGAGAAGTTGAAAACACAAAAAACAACTGGTCTTATTTTCTTGGCATCATGTACAAACATCACCTTCCTATTCTCAGGTATCATATTTTTCTTTTTCTTTTTAATATTTTAGCTTAAATGTTATTTTAAAGTATCATTTGAATGATTTCATCACTTGGTGGTACATGCAAATTTCACCCTTATGTCATCATTTTTATATTGCAATAACAATTTACAACCTAATATAAAACATTGGCTTCCATAAAAAAACACAAGCCCTGGGCCCAATGCTAAGCAAGCTAAATAAAATTCATGCAGAAGTTAATGTGGTTTATCAAAAATTTCTGCTTATGAAAAGATGCTACAACTAAAATGAAAGGGCAAACCACAGACTAAGAGAAAATCTTTGCAAACATATGTAATGGCTGTGCATAAACTATACAAACAACTCTTAAAACTCAATATCAAGAAAACAATATCTGAGTAGACACCTCCAGAAAGAAGAAAAGCAGATGGCAAATATGAATATGAAAATATGCTTAGCATCACAGGACATCAAAAAATTAGAAATTCAAATAACAGTGACATACCACTACAAATCCATTAGAATGGGTAAAATATGAAATAGAGTACCAAATGGTGATGAAGATGTAGAGCAGCAGAAAATCTCATTCAATGCTATAGGAAATGTGAAATGGTGAAGCCACTTTGGAAAATGACTTAGCAGTTATCACTGTCTTATAAAACTAAACATTTTCCTATAATATGATCAAGCAATTGTATTATTTGATATTTATGCAAATGATTTGAAAATTTATGTGCATAGAAAAACCTACACATGAAAATTTATAGTTGTTTTATTTGTAATTGCTTAAATTTGGAAGCATTCAAGATATCCTTCAAATATGAGTATGGATAAACTCACAATGGCATATCTATATAACTGAACATTATTCAGTACTAAAAAGAAATGAGCTATAAAGCCAAAAGGAAAACACAAACAGGAGCCTTAAATGCATATGATTAGTGTTCATGGGAAAGAAGACATACTCTGTAAAATGATTTAAAGAGGTTTATTCTGTGGCACAAAAGCAGAAATATAGATTTTTGGAATTGAATAGAAAAAACTATGAGATGAAACTTACATCTTATAGCCACCTTAACTTTGATAAACCAAACAATAACATATACTGGGGAAAATAATCTCTATTCAATAAATGGTGCTGGGAGAACTTTATCACCACATGCAAAAACTGAAACTGGACCTGCACCTTCCACCACTTACAAAAATTGATTCAAGATGGATAAAAGGTTTAAATCTAAGACATGAAACAATAAAAATCCTCAAAGAATGTGTGGGGACAACATTTGAAGATATTGGCCTGGGTAAAGATTTTATGAAGAGGAATTCTCTGGCAATTGCCGCAATAACAACACCAAGAAAAATAAATAAATTGTACTTAATTAAAGTGAAAAGCTTCTGTACAGCTAAAAGGACAACAACCAAACCAAATAGATAACCTTCATATTGGGAAAATATATTTGCATATTATGAATTGGACAAAGGCTTAATAACTAGGATTTATAGAGAATTCAAATTAATCAACAACAAAAACCCCCAACAATCCTATACATCACTGAGCAAGAAACACGAATAGAACCTTCCTTAAGGAGGGCAGATGAATGGCTAATATATGAAAAATTGTTCATTATTCCTAATTATCAGAGAAATGAAAATCAAAATCACCCTGAGATATCACTAAACCTCAGTGAAAGTACAGATATCACAAATTCTCAGAACTGCAGATGCTGGCATGGATGGGAGGAAGGTTTAATGATTCTTTAGCTGACAATCAGATTAAAGAGGATTTGTTTAATAGACCAGGAGTCAGCAAAAAGAAATGCTAAGATAATATTAGTCAGAGGCCAACTAGTTGACATGCATATGTTATATATATTGAGGACTTGTAGGTGTGTCTTCCATAGCCTTAGGCCTGTTAATAAGTCACAAATGACATCTCCAAGAAGGCATGAGGACATAATGAGGTCTGTCTGAACTCCTTTCTCATGGATAGAAACAGTTTTAGGGGATCCCCTTAGCCAAGAGGTATTCCAATCAGTCAACTACTGGAGGGGGCAAGCCTTAAGATTTTATTTTTGTTTACAATAATAAAAGAAGGCACTGAAAATTCTACATATTATATGATTCAGACTTTGTGGAATTGTGTAAAAGACAAAACTATCAGAGACAATAAGATCTATTTTTATAAGGACTTTAATATTGGGAGATAGGGAAAAGAGGGATGACACGGTGAAACTCTTTAGTAAGATACAGTATTGGTACACATATCTAATTATAGATTTCATTTTAAAAAACCTATGGAATATGCAACACAAGAAATTAATCTTTATATAAGTCCTGCTTTCAGTTACTAATAATCAGCTCATTAATTTTAATTACACAAAAGTAAAACAATAATAGAGAAAACATGGTGGGGATTAAGGGGCATTTGGGATTAAGGCAGGTTTCCTTCACCTGGATCTGGACATGGAATCCATTGCCTAGGCCTAAGCAGGCTCATAAATGAGTTTGATCAATGCTTCATCAAAGACACCACTCCCCAGGAGGAGCGGAAAGCCCCAAACAAGACCACATTTCTACACAATGGAAGTTTTAAAAGTATCTTCTGCCCACAGGCATCTGGAACCAATGGCTATGACAAATTTTATACATATATTGCATTTTCCCAAACTCCCCTGCCTACAGGTAAGGTGAAACTGCATATAACCCCCTTTGTAGAGAGCCAAAGTTGGCAAACCACCTGGGACTTCCTGTGATGTGCTGGAGCTTTTCTTATCTACAATAAAATCTACCCTGTTGTTTGTGGTGGTCCATGAATTCATTATTCAATATTCAAATACCAAGCAGCTGGCAAAAACATTCCAATAACATCCTTTGGAGGCTCATGGGGATCTGCTGTTACAATAAGTGAACCAGACATTTGCTTGAGTCTTTCCTTTTTTTCCCTCATATCAAAAGTGTCTAACACTGGGTACCTGTCAGCCAGTGAAAAGTAAGTAGTGTAGCTACCAGTCTATGTATTAGTGACAGGGTGCAGGTGAATGGACCTCTGAATACTCCCCATCAAGAGGGAATGTTGGGAGGGTCCAGCATCCATCCCATTTCTGTGCTGTTTTTCTCTGGTTAAGAGCTCAAGGAGAGAAGAAGCAGTAGTCAGCCCTGGTTCTGGGGTCTCTGGTGATGGATTGACCTCATGGCTCTGTACAAATCTTCTGGAAAAACCCTTCAGTGAACACTCCTAGTGTCTTTTACTATCAGCCCATGTCTCCTGAGTCCCAATCCTCTTGCCACCTAACTTTGCAGATAAATTATAAGGTTTCTTCTCTACTCATGGAGAGGGACCGCTTGCTCTTTGGAGTTGTTTCCTTGTGGTTCTTGTCCTTTGCTCAGTAATGGCTGTATGTTGGTAAGGGATTGCTTTATGTGTTTGGTTAAGTTTTTGTTGATTTTTCCTGATGTCTCTCAGTTGTTTTCAGTGCATTTTAAAGGGAGTTATCTATTCACTCTTCCTCACAAAATTAGTCTCAAGAGGCTTTTATGTGCATTTTCAAAAGAAAAGATTGAACTGTCTCATTTGTATATGAATGTGAGATTGAATTTCTTAGGTCAGGTGAAAGGAATTTTACTCATCCCAGGGAAAGGCATATTTGGGTGGTTTGGAACCTGAGTGGCAATTGCTTTGGGTAATTCTTCAAGTTGAGAGTGACCTTATATGGAATACCCCACAAAATTAAAAGAAAGATCGTTTAGGAAACACATATAAGAGCTGATCATTCAGTGTTTTAAGACATCCTGGATGTTCTAGACCCTTAGAGAGAGAGATGAGACACATAAGAGGGTGAGACTGGCTCAGTGATGAATCACTGAGAAGCCTCAATAACAAACAGCACATTCCAATCCACTACACTAAACTCTAGATGACAATTCAGTTCATTCTTCAAAAAATAAAGAAAAAATACTTTAAAATTGAGTAAAGACAAAGAGAACATCCCTGGGAAACCCACTTGGTTTATTTGTATAAATAGAAAGAATCAAAGGCATGTTTTCTAGGACTCAGATTGGTTATAGCAAATTTTTTTGCACAAGTGGTTACTAAAGGATAGATTACATCAAGGAAGACTCAGAACTCAAGTGGTCAACATGCTACTATGGTGCATTTCTCAAACTCACTTCTTTCAGTTACATCAGCTTTGACTTTACTAAGTTTGGCCATTACTGCTTTTCTGGATTTCTCAGGGAAAAAGAGAGGGTAGAGGCATTGTTTTTATTAGTCCTTTCCAGATTTAAGGGCTTCCTTACCCTATGTCTAACAAAAAGTTTTGTTCAAGATGGGGATGATGGAAGTGACATCCCAGGCGACTCCCCACTGGAATGCCTCCTCAGCAACTTAATATGAATATAGAGATGTGTTTGGCAAGAAAAGATTAAACAGAAAAGAATGGGATTGTGTGGGGAAAAAAAACAATAAGAGAAGCAATGTGAATAAGGAAAGAGAATAATATTGTATAGAAAGAAAGTAAATGGAAGTTTTTTTGTCCTGACATAATTGGTACTCTAAAAGAAAAGTTTGGGGCAAGAACTCAAAGTCAGGCATGTATTGAATAGTCTGTGTAGGTTGTAATATTTGTGAAAAGGAACATTAGCATAAAGTATGAGCAAAAAAAGAGAAAGTTTACTAAATTTCATACTCCATCTCCTGGTTACTCTAAGTCAACAGCCTAAGTTCAGAGGTTATGGGGAATAGCCAGTTTTTAGAACAGTGTAGTGAGACTGGGGAATATGGATGTAAATGTCATTTTATGTAATTTACATTTGAACAGAAGCTTCATTCCAGCAGGGTTTAATCCATACAAGCAATAGTTAGCACTGATAGAGCAACTAGAGTCTAGTCAAATCCTGCTCTTTCCACCTGTGATTAGTGGAGCAAAGGAGCCTAGCATCCAGGGTTGGCTATACTGGTAAGTGACTCACAGTGGGTGGTCGCACATCCTATGGAATCTCCTTCAACATTAATGGGATGATGTCCTTGGGACTTGAGCGGGAGGATACTGAGAGAATAACTAGATGCTGGTCATATATGTTTCCTCTCTTCTAGACGGAGAATTCTTCCTCAGCTCTCAGAAGCAGCACTCTACTGGGATGCATTGTACAAGTATAGGAGACTCTAAAGAAATTAGTGTAATTTTTCCTTATACTAAAGCCCAGCACTAATATTATTCTCCAATAATGACCAACAGCTACCAGTGAATACCCCATGCTATCTCACAGTGAGGTTTATTTTGCCAAAGAGAAAGTAGCCCCTCTGGCCATAGTGGTCTCTTGAGATAGTAGATATTCCCAAGGGAGACACTGCCACTTTGTCTTGATCCACCAACAACCACTCTCCCATCCTCTTTAGTGCCCCTAAGGGAAATGGAGAATGAGCCAAAACAGAAAAAGATCAGTCTCAGAAATTCCCTCGGATCCTGCATGAGTGGTAGCATAAGAACTCTTTGAGTGTACAGCTCATTCTCTTTTTCCAAGGAAAAACAAATTAAGAATGAATTGAAAAACTTTTAATATGATCCTGATAAGTATACAAATCTCTTACTCTAATAGGTAGGACAGCACTTTGACCTCTCATGGAGAGATGTAATGTTTTTGACCAAACATAGACCCTAAATGAAAAGAAAGAAGCTTTATAAAAGGCTATAAAGTGGGATGATTTGTGGTTAATAGCCAACACTGATACAGAATTCCACCACTCAGGGCTAGACAGGGAGCCCCCGCATTCTCTAGACCCAGATGGGCTCAGAAGTTAGACCCCTATTTCTAGGCACAAGTAGACTGCCTTTTTTGGGACATAACCTTTGGGCTCTGATTAGATCATGAACAAAGGAGCCAGTGATGTTTTTTTGGGTCATTCCACCTCGGAAGAAGCACACACCCTAATCCCTTCCATATGTAATCCTCTAGACTTAAAACCCCTAGATTAAAGAGCCCACCTGAAGACTCCAGAGTGAGTTCTTCAGTTCTTTTCTTCCAGAAGCTCTAGTGCTTTTTATTTCTTCTTTATTCCTTTCTAACTTTTTTTTAACACATTGACTTTCTCATTTAATAGCAATTCAAACAGTGGGATTACATTAACAACTTAGCTCAAAAGTTCAAAGTGGGACTCTAGAGTTACATAGACCTTGATTCAATTCACTTCTTTCTGGCTTGTTAGTTATAAGATCTTGGGCAAATTACTTAACACCCATTGGTCGATTTCATCAACAGTAAAGTGGCTTAATTAACAGAGCCTCCCTTATTTGGTTTTTATTCCATTACTGTGATTCTTTGCTAAGAAGAACACTTTCCAGCTCCATCCATGTGAACATGAAGGATGTAAAGTCTCCATCTTTGTTTATGGCTGCATAGTATTTGATGGTGTACATATACCACAGTTTGTTGATCCATTTGTGGATTGATGGGCACTTGGGCCTCTTCCATGACCTGGCAATTATGAATTGGGCTGCTATAAACATTCTGATACAAATATTTTTGTTGTATGTGATTTTTGGTCTTCTGGGTATATACCTAATAAAGGAATTGCAAGATCAAATGGCAGGTCTATTTTTAGTTCTCTAAGTGTTCTCCAGACGTCTTTCCAAAAGGAATGTACTAGTTTACATTCTCATCAGCAGTGTAGAAGTGTTCCTTTTTCTCCACATCCACGCCAGCATTTCTGGTTTGGGGATTTTGTGATATGGGCTAATCTTACTGGAGTTAGGTGATATCTCAAAGTAGTTTTGATTTGCATTTCTTTGTTGATTAAGGACGGTGAGCATTTTTTCATATATCTGTAGGCCATGTGCCGATCTTCTTTGGAGAAATTTCTCTTCAAGTCCCTTGCCCACCCTGAGACGGGATCACATGTTCTCTTCTTGCTAATACATTTGAGTTCTCTGTGGATTCTGGTTATTAAACATTTGTCAGAGAAATAACCTGCAAAAATCTTCTCCTATTCTGAGGTCTGTCTGCCTGCTTTATTTACTGTGCTCTTGGCTGTGCAGAAGCTCTAGTTTGATTAGGTCCCAATAGTGTATTTTTGATGTTGCTTCAATTGCCCGGGGTGTCCTCTTCATAAAATATTCGCCCAGGCCGATATCTTCAAGTGTTTTCCCTACATTTTCTTCTAGTATTTTTATGGTTTCATGTCTTAAGTTTAAGTCTTTAATCCAGTGAGAGTCTAACTTAGTTAATGGTGAAAGGTGTGGGTCCAGTTTCAGTTTTCTACAGGTTGCCAGCCAGTTCGCTCAGCACCATTTGTTAAATAGGGAATCTTTTCCCCACTCAATGTTTTTATTTGGCTTGTCAAAGATCAGGTACCAGTAAGTAGCTGGATCATCTGTTGGTTCTCTATTCTATTCCATACATCTACCTCTCTATTTTTGTGCCAGTACCATGCTGTTTTGATCACTATGAATTTATAGTATAATCTGAGGTCTGGTAGAGTGATTCTTCCTGCTTTGTTTTTATTCCTGAGTAATGTCTTGGCTATTCAAGGTTTTTTTCTGATTCCATATAAAATGAAGTATTATTTTTTCAAGATCTTTAAAATATGACAGTGGAGTTTTAATGGGGATTGCATTAAAATTATATAGTGCTTTGAGTAGTATGGACATTTTAACAATGTTGATTCTTCCCAGCCATGAGCATGGTATGTTTTTCCATTTGTTAACATTGTCAGCTATTTTTTTTTTCTTAGAGTTTCAGAGTTCTCTTTATAGAGATCTTTCACATCCTTTGTTAGGTAAACTCCTAAATATTTCATCTTCTTTGGCACTACTGTGAATGGAATAGAGTCCTTGACTGTTTTTTCAGCATGGCTGCAGTTGGTATATAAAGGCTATAGATTTATGAGTGTTGATTTTGTAACCTGAGATGCTGCTATATTCCTTTATCACTTCTAGGAGTTTTGTAGTTGAATCCCTGGTGTTTTCCAGATATACAATCATATCAACTGCAAAAAGTGAAAGTTTAATCTCTTCTGACCCTATATGGATGCCCTTAATCGCCTTTTCTTTCCAAATTGCCAAGGCTAAAACTTCCATTACAATGTTAAAGAGTAGTGGAGACAATGGGCAACCTTGCCTGGTTCCTGATCTGAGTGGAAATGATTTCAATTTGATTCCATTCAGTATGATACTGGCTGTGGGTTTGCTGTAGATGGCCTCTATCAACTTGAGAAAAGTCCCTTCTATGCCTATT
>CAUYTI010060300.1:0-23585 GCA_963575145.1 Galago senegalensis
ATTCTACTCTTAGAAAGATTCACCTGTACCCCTATAAGACAAACCTCAAAAGTGATCCCTCCAAACCCCCTCCCTCCTCCCATCCCCCCTCCCTTCTCCCTCCCCCCCTGCATGTTCTTAGGCTATTTGGTTATAGCTTTCATATACAAGGTTTAAATTAGTCTCATCCTTATCTTAAACGTTGTTATTGCTGTTAAATTTGACACCTTTTTAATGCTGTGAAAGCAAAAAGTGGAAACCTAATAAACACATGTGTATGTAAAAAAAATGGTGATTTCTTATGTCTGCTATTGATTATGCTATATGATTTTTTAAAAATACTATCTCCTGAGTGTTTAGCCTATGTACAAATAATGGGAGAATATCAGCAGCTTCTGTGGTATTCTACTCAAAAGGAAACTGCACCCAAAGGCAAATTCTAGAGAAAAAAAAAAATAGTGACTGGGATAGAACAGCCGTGGCCCATTTTATGACTACTTTGGAGAAGAAAGTTTCTGCTTTCCTTAACTAGTCACAATTATTAAAAAACTAAGATGGTTTTCTGCTATCTTAAATGGTATGTCACCCAAAATAAAATTCTGATCATTTTTCTCTTATCTAAAATTGGACTCTGACCCTAGCAATTAAATGACCTGTTTCAACTCTTTTTATTAACTAGGAAACCAAAATACTTGAGACAAATTCATTCCTTCTTTCATTCAAAAAACATTCAGCAAATCTAGTATGTACCAGGCACTGTGTTAATGTTAAGCCTACAGCAAGGAACCAAACAAAATGTATCCTAGCCAACAGGAGACACACAATAACAAGAAAGTCAAGGCTTTGGAGGGAAAACACACACACAGTGGGATGGGGGTTACCCACTCAAGGGACAGGGTGGATTGAATGAATTAACAGGATGACCAGAAGAAAGCTTACTGAGAAGGTGACATTTGGACTAGCCTTGAAGATGGCAAGGAAGTGAACCATGAAGGTAAGAACATTCTAAGACCAGAGGACAGCAAGTGGAAGAGGACTGGAGTGACAGTATGTGGGCATGGTCAAGAAACAGCCAAGGCCAGCGTGACCACACCCAAGTCTGAGAGGTAAGGAGTGGCCAGATCCTCCAGCACCTTATAGAACATAGTAACGATTAGACTTTTCCTCTGAGTAGGATGAGGAACTCATCTTGGAGAATGTTAAATGAAGCAATGACATAAACTTATCTGTTTCAACAGGATCACTCTTGCCAAGGACAGAAATAGAAAGACCAGTTGAAAGTTAATAATCCAAGCCAGAGATAACAGCAGCTGAGTATAGGGAGGTAGTAGTCGAGCAACGAGCAGGAACTAGACTCTGGATATATTTTGAAATCAGAGTGGAGAAGATTTACAGATGGAGTGGGTGTAAGGGAGGAAAAAAAAGTCAGCAATGACTGGAAAGGTTTTTGACTTGAACAACAAAAAGGAGGAACTGCCAATGACTAAAAGAGAAAAGGCAGTTTGGACAGCAGATCGGGAGAACAAGGATGACCAATATGGGATTGAAGATTTGATAAAACAGGACTGAACTTCAAGTAAATATACTCATCATGACCAAGGCAGATACGATGACTTAGAAAGCCTCAAGTCGTACCGGGCCCTTGGGGTTAAGACGGTGACAGGCAAAACGGACCTGCCTCTGAGTCCTATCCAGTTTAGCCACTGGCATGCTGTCAGTAACACCAGATCATTATGTGACACAGAAAATGAGTAGCAGCCTTAGTCTTGTAAGTTGCATTACACAGCCCCTTTCAATCCATTTAAAATAGAAGCTGATACTACTCCAATTTACTTGCATGACCAGAAGAGATGTGCAGTCGATATCTTGAATATTTAAAGACCCACAAAAATTAAATGTTCAAGTCAACTTAAAAATACTAAAATGATTTTCACAGTTTTCATGGAGGAAAATACAATCTTCACTCTCTGAATACTAATCTCGACTGTGGGCCGTGGCCTTGTATGTTTAATTTTTCCCTGCTGTCCGTGTGAGCGCCACAGACAGTGATGCTGGGAACGGCATCGTAATCATCAGCCTGAACGTCCAGTGCTATTGGGCTAGTGGATGTCTGAACTATTGGCCAACTTTTTTTTTCATAATAGAGAGAAGATAATATAATCACACATGAAAAACACTAAATTCGTAGTAAGATTATTTATGCCTAGATATTAAACAAAGGCCATTCCTCCAAACTAAATATTCCTTCTTTTAAACAGATGTCATGTTTTTTTGTCACAGGAAAGAAGATGAAAGTACAGATGAAGTACTTCTCTGTGAATGAGAAGAAGTAAAACCACCAGCCACATATATTAGTCCCCATTTTCTAATGATTTGTCTCTAAAAGGGTTTGAAATTAGTTGGAGCACTTACTCTCCGGCTTTATGCAGGATGGGTGCAGGACAGAGCATCGAGTTGAGCTGCACACTGACAGGTCGCACACCTAGAAGATGAAATTCCCTGAATCAGTAAAGGGTTCTGTGTATCTCCCATCATTCATCAATAATATGAGAAGCACGCCCTGAGCAGAGCTCAGGTGCAGAGTGTTAGGTATATTAACACGCAGATCTATAGAAAGAGGAGGGAGGAAAGGGAATGACGCCTGGGAAGAAGTTACGTGCTCCATTAACACAGTGTTAGTAAGTCAGACGTTAGAATGTTTCAGACACAGACCAAATACACATACTGCTGCAGATACTATATAAATATCTTTTTTCTCATCAATTGTTCAAATACCTCAGGTTTGTAAGAATAAATGTATATGTACCATGGAAAATGATTCAGCCATAAAAAATATTTTTTTGAAAGCAGAATTTAGACAATATGAAAAAAGAAAGATGAATGTCGAATAAAAAATGAACTTCTTTCTGGATGTAATAGATTTACAATAACTAAATACATTTTATATAGCTGGGTGCTTAACTTAACCTTGTCCTTTTACTAAAATACAGAAACATATTTCTAGACTAGAAATATTCAGAAAAACTACATAATCAAACAGATCATCCTAGAATATAAACAGTGAAAATACAGTTCTAACTTTAGTTATTTGAAAATTTATTTTAATGAACTTAAACTTGTGTAGCTGAGTATAAAATATGTTTATGTTACAAACAGATCAAATGGATCATCCTAGAATCTAAACAGTGAAAATACAGTTCTAACTTTACCTATTTGAAAATTTACTTTAATGAACTTAAACTTATGTAGCTGAGTACAAAATAAGTTTATATTACAAACAGACCCAATATGCAGTCCAGTGGAGTTAGGTGAAGCTAATTTCCAGGTACAAATGACCACTGAGTAAAAATTAAGTCATTTTGCTTTGTCCTCCTCAACTGTGGAACCAAGTATGAGATGTTTGTTACAACATAATTGTTTAGCCTTCCTAAAAACGTAATCTTAATAGGAAAGAGATGACTTAATCATGGCATTTACCATACTAAGACCCCCATCACTTCAATTTGACAAACACAGTGAACAACAGTTACCATGTATGTAGTCAAGTCTGTGCTAATTGTACCATTTATCAGCATCAGATAAACAGTAAAATTAAAAATAACTATACCAGTGTTTGCAAGTTACACAGTTTGAACTATGATATGAATTCCTGGTGGGCAGTAGGTTTTAACAGAGACCCAACATACTCAGAATGCTAAGATCCATTTAAGAGGGTTTGTTTTGCTTTATAGATTTTTGCTGACAATTATCATATTTGTGGAATTGGGTTTTAATTCTCCCAGGTTTGTTTGTTTTTTTTCAAAAATGGAAACAAAAACATACCATAAAACCTTATTTTTTTAAAGTTGAGGCTAGCAGAAGAAAAGATGGAGATTTTGTATCTTTCGGAAGCAGAACAAACTGGATGGATCTGGAGAATACTCTTCTAAGTAAATATCATAGGAATGGAAAAAACAAGCACCACACATGCTCAATAGTAAATGGAAACCCATGGATGAACAACTACCTGCTCATTTGAAAACAAAATTCAATCAAATTCACGAGAGGAGTCTGCAAGTTCTCACCCACGGGGAACAACATGTGGGCGCATGGCACAGTTCCCGGGTGAAGGCACAGCTACTACTTGGATTTACCTTAAATGCAAACAGTGTAACCTAATTGCGTGTGCCCTCACATTAATCTGAAACATAGAAACTAACTTTTTTAAACGTTGAAGCTAGGGAGAATTAAAACCTAATTCCACAAATATGATAATTATCAGCAAAAATCTATAAAGCAAAAAAAAAAAAATCTTCAAGAAGCTTACACATTATAAGGAAATTAGATAAAGAAGACAAGTGATCAAAAATAAAAAAACAAGTAGTAGGTCCAAGATAATTAGATTTTTGGATAAAAATGGAAAGAAACAAGTCTGTGACAAAAGGCAATTAAACCAGGCATTTGACACAGTCTGTATAGACCACAGTCAGGACAATTGGGTTTAAATACCACCTCAGTCCACTGTGTCACCACAGGAAAATGTTACATTGGTTCAGCCACAAACTGTTGCTTGCATAATGAGTTTACTTAAGACAGAATCCAGCTCTTATTCAGTTATTAGAAAGTACTGACAGGCTTGGCGCCTGTGGCTCAAGTGGCTAAGGCGCCAGCCACATACACCTAAGGTGGCAGGTTCGAATCCAGCCCGGACCACCAAACAACAATGACGGCTGCAACCAAAAAACAGCTGGGCGTTGTGGCAGGTGCCTGTGGTCCCAGCTACTCCAGAGGCTGAGGCAGGAGACTTGCTTGAGCCCAAGAGTTGGAGGTTGCTGTGAGCTGTGATGCCACAGCACTCTACCCAGGGGGACAGCTTGAGGCTCTGTCTCAAAAAAAAAAAAAAAGAAAGTACTGACATTATTCAATAACTGTTAAGTATTATAATTTGTCTTATCACTGATACCTCACTACCTTTTTCTTTGATTAAAAAATACAGCATAGGTAGTTTTAGTTGGAGAAAAATGGAGAATCCTTGACGCTGATATGCTTTGCAGATATCGAAGCAACAGGAGGAACAGTGCTGGGGACCTACTCTTTGTGTATGTCCCGTTTACAGTGTAGGTGCAGAGGGCCGTGCCGTTCCGACTCCCCAGCGTGAATCCTCTTCCATTCAAAACAATTTGAAATTCCTCTAGAAGGAAAAGAAAGAAAAAACATTTTGATCATTGTTTTACAAAAAAAGAAAAAAGATTTGAAAGTATCAGGGTGCCCCCAATCAATGTCTTATGCCGTTCAGTCAGCTGGTAACAGTAAAGACCCAGCTCTGTATTTCCAACCCTGTTCCGGTCTTAGACCCTGCAGGTAAAGGCAGCGAAGGAGCATTCACCAACTCACAGCCACCCAGGTGTTAGAGTCAAAGACAGACATCGCACACCTTTGTTTTTCTTTACTGTCGTGTATTAATTTCAGGAAATGTAAAGAAAACTAATTATTCTTTGGTTCTTGGGAAAGGCGTGTGCCTTTTCTTTCATCTGTCTGTCTCATACAGAGCTCTTCTGTCACAGCTGCTTCACCTAACTGATCCTGGTTTCATGTTCTATGGCATACAAACGTATAAACCATCACAGGTCACGTGTTACGGATTTCTAATAATCTACGGGCACTGACTAAAGAAAGGTGATTTAACTTACTGGACTCTCTCTATGTGTAGTAGGCACAGACACTACAAAAGGTTAGGGAGTGAAAGAATATGCCAGTCTGGAAGTTAACTGATCAAATATCTGTGGTAGGTAGTAAATGTTTGCTGAAATATGGTTTATGAACCATTTTAACAGTGATTAGCTCTTGTTTAAAAAGGTAAACTGAGGCACAATAAAAATTTTACAAGTTTATTTGTACAAACGACAATTCATGGGTTGGACTGCTCCCAATCAGAGGCGCTCAGGAATTCCCCTGAGAAAATGCAATGGGAAGGTTTTCACAGGATAAATTTGTAAGGAAAGCAGAAAAAGTAATTGATTGGTTATAGTCCTGCTGTTTTCTGATTTCGTCTATTCTGTTAGAAAGTGCATACTTATAAAAATTTGTTGGTTGTTTTTGACTGGGTAAGCTTAAGTTCTATTTTTCTTAAAAATAGGCATTTGTAAGAAATAGGTCAAGTTAGGTTTTAATTATGTTTGCAAATCAAGCAAGGTTATGCTCACTTGTGAGAGCTAACTGCCTTTGTCTGCACAGAGATTCCTCAGTCCTGAGCTCCGTTTTAATGTAGTTTAAACCACCAGTCTTCTCAAACTTCTGCTGTCTCAAATAACTTAAGGCATATATAGTCATCAACTGGGACATCATCAACACTTCCTTCAAAGTGTTCCTAAAGGAATTTTACTGAGAAGTTGAAAGAAAGTGCAGGTGAAACTTAAAATGTGATTCCGTAAGAGCATGGGCGCTCAAGTCAGACGGACAGGATTCAGTAATTCAATTACTAATAGCAAGGACTGAATTTGTCTCTGCCTCGCTGTCCCACCTGAAAATCAGGGATTTATAAAACTGTCAAGTAGTATTGTTAAGAGGATTAAGTAAAATAACAAATACAAAGGATCCAGTGTGCACGCAGCTAAACAGAAGAATTTGATAAATAATAACTAATATTATAATACTATTTTCACATTTATTTTTCTTTTTTATCTCTAGCAATGTATTAATCTGTGCTTGTAGCAAAGATAACCCTGCCCTGGAATGTTCAGCTGTGTCATGTCTCCTGAACACCTCAATGATCATTCGCCCAGCGTCTCCCAGATGCAGAGTGTAAGCCTTGTGCTGCAGGTCAGGAGGCCCTGAGGCTAATTACACAGTTGTGCCCTCTCCCAGCAGACTCCATATTTTTCCTTTCTAAAGTCAAGTCAGGTTAAAATGAACTCCAGGTCAGACTTGAAGAAGAAATAAAATAGGCCAGAGAGAATCGCACTCTCTCTGGGCAAGGACAGCTGGGAGGTGTGAAAACCTGAGTCTGTTCTTAGCACTAGCTGATGAAGCCACCTGCTTCCTTCCTGCCATCCACCCATAAGTCACTTCCCCGCATGCCCTGAGCTGGCAGGTGCTGTCGGTACCTTGGCCAGGTCATCAAAGGGCAGCGCTCAGGTCTATGGATACCTGGCTGTTTGTATAATCAGGTAAAAGAAGAGATTTCATACTTTATTTTATTTGCCATAGGAAAGGTCTCAAATGTGAACTAAATATACAGAAGATTCTAAAAGCCTGTCACACAATATGCTCATTATTTAAAATAACACTCCAATCTTAAAAATTTGAATTTAAAATAGAAATATTTCAAGGAATTATTTAAAAATTCTTACACAAAAAAAGATGCCAAAAAAGTTAATTCTGCTATTCTCTTTCCAACATGAGTTTCAAATCATATATTTTAGCTAGGAAAAAAATACAATTTCTTACATGATATTTTTAAATTCTAAACACTCACCCCCCACACAGACACTCGAGGGCCGCAATTCTAGGATTTCAGTACACGACTGAGCTAGTATCTAAAAAGGAAAAAAAACAAGATACAGAATTAAATTATAACATGTGAAGAGAATTAAAAAATATTAATAACTCTAAGGTCCTCTCCTTACTTCACTAGATGACGGAGGGAATCTATTAACTACAGCAGATCGCAGGCACAAACACCAAGCACGGGGGGAAGCTGTGTGTGTCTTTCCGGGTATCTTTTACGATTGCATTCTGTAAAATCTGTATTTGATTAGAGTATATCCAGACAAGCACGAGAAAAGTGGGTGTTGTCTCCAAGTCTGGTAGCCTCAGGTATGAAAAGATAACTAAAATGTCCTGATACCATAGAATCTGCACTGCCCTTCTCCATCAGGCATAAAAGAAGACAGCAAGTCAGACCTCTCCTTCAATATTGCTAACTTATTATGTTTTCTATTAAGAAGTTCAATATAATATTAATCAATAAGCAGCTCTTTCTTTGATAGTGGTATTTCAATTCTGTTTCTCGGGCTTAATTCCTGTGGATGTTAATCCTCCTCACATGCATTAAACATTATAACTGCAGAACACAGACTCCCTGTATGAGCCAAATATTCTCAAAAACACAGACTCTGTACTCCAGCATTCCCGGCACACAGGAACAGAACGGCTCTTCTTAGCTTGTTCAGAGAAACAGAAACCACCATACAAGGCATAAGGCTACAACTGAAAAACAACAACGATGGAATGAGCCAGCCCTAATGGACACAACAATCCCGCCTTTATTTTTAGAACTGCTCTGCTCGACATCATCAGAGTCAGACAGAGCCCAGATGCTCTTTGAGAGACATTCTTTTCTTGGCGGAAGCTGAGGACAGAGGATGTGCCGCGGTCACTGGCTTCTCCTCTTCATGACTACAACAGGAAGTAAGAACTGTAGCAGGAAACAGAAACGCTTTCTGTGCTGTCTTGGACAGAAATATCCAGCAGTGAAAATATCAGTTCTCAGCCCCTAAAATCAACTGTGTTAAATCACAGGAACTTCTGCTGCTGAATAGAAGTCACTAAGGAGGGGACATCATTTTTACTTTTTTAAAGATTATTGACCAGGGAATCCAACTTTTCACATAGCAATTGAAGCTTCAGTGATTAGGAAACAAATCCAGTCAGATCTGATATCTGAGAAAAATACAGATATGACCTATTTAAATTCAGAAATGATCACAGAGATTCCACAGGCACTCAAGCACCTTTCTGTACCCCAAAACCTCCCCGTGTCCTGCTACTTTCTCTCCTGTAACAAACACTCACTCCTATGGATTCAAGGTCAAAGGAAAACACTAAACCTCCAAATCTATTTTGTCTACGACCAGTGCAATAGGAATTTATTTCAAAGCAGATCCTATTAAAGAGGCTAATTGCATTTTTCCGTTTACAATCCCTTTGTGAAGTTATTTTAGCCACACCTTCACCAGCATTACTGAGAAATGCTGGAAAAAATGTCAAATACCAAGGAAAATTATGGCAGGGGATTAAGGATTACATCTATTGGAAACATAAATCATCTTTTAAGTTCCTTTAAATAAGGTAAATCAGAAAATTACAAAAGGACTTTCCAGAGACCAGATTAGAGAACGTGCATCCAGAATGATCTCTATGAATGTGTTAAATTATGTTTGTTTTCTTTCATCTATCAATATTGACCATAATCTTAACTGGATATCATAATATCTAAGAAGTATGTACACTTAGTGAATTCCCATTTAAAGGTTACCTAATCCATCAAGATATTTCTAAACAAATGAGAGTTCCAATAACAAGAGGAAATGAGCAGTCATCCTGCGGAGACCCTGAGGCTGAGGAATGACCACCTTCAAGGGTATCGATGTCGTATTCTTTGAAGCCATACCCTGTGTATCCCCTATAAGGTATTCTAATTTTAAAGAAAAGCTTCAGGATGACTTAGCAATTTAGTTCCACCAGAGTCTGTGACTAAAGAAATTAAGTTACATTAAGCAGAGATTAAGAATAACTAATGTTGGTTATATCCTGCAATAAACCGTATAGTACACCTTTATACATAAAATAAGTTTTTATAGAGTACATAATTGAATGGAAAAGCAATTCAGGTAACCCATTCACTTAAAGGCAAGCAGCACACACGTTGAAGAATGTGGGTGCTGGACTCAGCTGCCTGAGTTCAAGTCCAGCCCACACTGGTCACCAGCTCTGAGGCCTTGGGCAAGTTAGTCAACTGCTGTTTTCAGTTTTCTCTTCTGGAAAATGGGCTGATGATGGGTTGTGGTGAGATAATACCTTTCAACACTTAAACATGAAATAATACCTAAAAATGGCAACATTTATATGAACAGTGCTTGGTACATAGAAAACTACAAATATTAACTATCATCATCATCGTCATCCTCCCATCGTCTCGCTTTCCTCGGACCCAGTCAGTTGCCACAGTGCCTTGTTCTTAGTTGGGACTCAATGCACATTTGTTGATGAAGCAGTGAGAGTAAAAACCTTTGTCACATTTTCTTTTAGAATAAATGTGATTCTTTGAGCTAAATAAATAATAACCTCCCTCTGCTATAAAAAAAAAGCAAGCAGTTCCAACCACAAGTCATAAAATGTATCACTAACTGACGTGATCCAACTGCCTGTCCACATTATCTGCTCCTCTCTAAAAATTATTTTATAAAATCTCCTTGACTCTTATTATTATATTGTTTGAGTGCACAGCTTACCTCCTTTATTAGAAAACAAACTCTATGGCAAGAGAAATGGATCATATTATACTATACAGCCCTTCTAATGCCAGACACATTGTTCTGTACAAGCCATACAACCACTAAATGCTTAGAGAATAACTACAGAATAACTGCGGAAATTAGTTGGAATATTTAAATGTCTAATGAGCATACTAGCAGTCCTATTAGGACTCAGGGAAGGCAGGATAAAGTTAATGTACGTGAAGCAGCATCTCGCCCTGCAATAAGTTATATACGCTGGAAATTCAGAAACCCATAATTTGAAGCAAAGTTTACCAAAACCATTTCCAAATGAAAAACAAAAGGAAGGGGGGGGTGGAGAGAAGAGTGCGAAGAATAGTTTTTGCATTTTTAGAAAATGAAATGTGTTCCAAATTTGGCTTTTCCATCTAAAGTTTAACATGTTTTTACATCAAGAAAGCAACAACTACAAATCAAAATAATTTGATGTTTGGATGCAAATAGTTTACACGGTAAAGTTTTAAAATAATCAGTTTCACAAAAACAAAATAGTTCCTAATCTATTCTCACCAAGTAATTGCAGAAGTTGAAGTGTCCAAACTGTCCAAATGGGCCTACTGTGCTAACATTGTTAGCACTAAACCACAACTGACAAAGAGAGGACAAACATTTCAATACTCTAGAGGCCTTTTACCAAATTTACTACTGTTACTGAATGAACGTTCAATCTTGTCTATAATTGATACGTTATCTTTTGTACACTGCACTTCCTCCTTTATCCAACAGAGGAACTTATAAAGATGTTTCCTCAAATATGTGTCACCATCTGTCTTCACCATAATCAATAGAAACAGAAAATAGTTTCCCCTAAGGGTTGGCCTTAGTTGACACCAGATAAAGCTAATGGCATCAACGCCCAAATTTAAAGATAAGCCAAATGCTAATAATAAATCCAAGGCATGTTAAGTCATTCATATGCTAAATGCAAAATTTCATCATCTGAGATTTTAGGGTATATGTGTATATATATATATGTCTGCACATTTACACACACGTACACACGCATATGTTGGCAAGGAACTTCATCTCATCGTGAAAACAGTATGCTACGGCAGCATCTGTTCACTCAAAAAGTAATATTAGTATTAAAGCGTATTTACCAATGGAAGATGATGTACACATTATTACCTAATCCCTACTTTTAAAATCCTCAAACATGAATACGGATGACAGAAAGTCAAAAATTCCAAATTAAGTACAAATATCCGTGGTACAAAATTCAGAAGTAATTCTAACATGGAAACAATTAACCATTTGGGGGGCACTTAGGTTACAGCAACTGTGATAAGCACTTTCTATGAATTTTTTCAGTTAATACTTGCAAGTCTGGAGAATAGCTATGTTTTTGTCCCTTTTTCATAGACGAGGAAACCCAGGCTTAGAGAGACTGTTTAAATTGCCCCAGATGTCCCCAGGTTTCATTGAGCTCCAAGCCCATTTTTCTAACTAGTGCCCTCCGCTCCCTCCCAGGTCGATCCATCGTCTAGCAGTTTCTAACCATTCCAAAGCTAGTTCTTAATAAATGAGTGAAATTTATCTGTTTTGTCTGGACTCTAATACCACCAAAAACACCCCAAATCTAGCTTTTTTTCTTATCTTCAAACAGTATATCACTTAGTTTTCACTTTTATTTGTTGGAGTTTTTATATGTTTGCTTTAAAATTCTCAGTAGTATTAACTTTGAATAAATTAAAACTTTAGACATCCTGTGAATTAGAAATGTGTAGAATACCCTAACGGGAAGGGCCCTTACTCTTACTAGTTTTCCTTTCTTGTCTTGCTTTATTACTGTTTTCTTATGTTTTTTTTTTGTATGGATAAAACATGTACTTTTTACTTCTCAGAACCATTCACAATATAAAAGACGAGAAACCAGATCAGAATAACCAGTGACCAGAAGCCCTAAGGCTAGTTTCCGTACACAGCCAGCACTTTTTAAAAACTGCTTACAAAAATCAAATTTGTTATTTGATCCTAGAAAACAATTTTTCCAATAAAGTAATGATGCCATGGTATGCAGCCTTTGTAGTTCTAACCCTTTAAAACTGACCCAAGTCTTGGAAACAGAAAAGGCATTCAGACCTGAGAGGTGGAAGTTTTGGAGTATTTGCACTCTGTCTGTTATTTTTTCTGGATTTAGAGCTGACTTTGGCAAATTTTTGATATATAGTAAGTCAGTTTGTGGTCCTCTCCCCTTTACGGTCATGTTCTAGATACACACATTTCCTTTCTAAATATACTCGCTATCCAGCTTTGCCTGCCTCCCAAAAGATTCCAGTTCTTTGCACCAATTCGCATCTCCTGAGGAAAACCAGGTCTGCGTGTGTGTCTTCCTAAAGTCAGTTTCTCCATTGTTCTATTTCCTGGGTTCTTTCCCTCTTATATTTGTGAACCGTAAGGTCTCTAAAACCTTTTTAACCTACAGTTGCTCTCACAGGGCACAAGTTAGGTAGAAGAGAGAGGTGCGAACTTCCAGGAGGAAGAGGTATTGGCAGAAAAGCTATTGATACACACAAAACCATTTGTATAACTTGTGTTTACAAGCTGGCAAAAAATCATAAGAAAAGAGGTTAACACAGAGAATTCTAAACTCTGATGTTTTACTTAAAAATTCTATGCTCCAGGATGTTATCCTAGCGAATTAAATGCCCAGAGATGGTTTTATATAATCTCATTCAGTCACTATCTTTCTCATTATTGAAACTTTCTCTCATATTCAGGGGCGTTTGTCTTGAATGCCTCCTTTATTAAATTGTACAACAAAAAGCCTACTATGTATTAGCTCAAAACCCAAGTACTTCCCTTTTCTGAGTTTTTGTGTTAAAACTGCTGATAGAATAACATTCACCCTTTATAAACTACAATTATTCATCTTCTGCTGCTCCTAACTGGTTTTTACAAAATCTTGGTACATCATTTAAACAGTTCAGATAATCAGAACACCTTCAACAATTTGGTGAACACCGCAAACAGTAATTTAATGGAATTTGTCCATTTGGCAGGGAAGAAGGGTAAAGTAAGATAAGATTGTTTATGTCTCCCTGTGAGTTAGTTTTCAGTGAGCAGCCAGGCCGGATCCTGCCTCAGGAGCCAGCTGCGATTGTCCTGCCTGCTGGCCTCTGAGATTACAGATGTTTGGCAGGAGATGAAAGCAGATTTCTCTGCTTCCTTTCTCTACAGTCCAATTTGAATGAAGCATCCGAATAGTATTTCACCCTGGATACTCCAGGCATGTTCCAAATTAATTTGCATTGAGTCTACATCTAGTATGATATGGTCAGGTTGCAGGATTTCACCACGGGCCAAATGGACTTTCTAGATAGGACAAGTGGGAGACGTGCGCTCTGAAACAAGAATTGGCAAGGTGTGAAAGGGCAGAACCATCACTAAGTCACAGGAACAGCTCTTCCAAGAATCCTACTGGGATGCCCAGAAATAACAAGAAAGCATCAGAAGGTCTGAGTTTCTGCTGGGCTCAGTGGCTCCATCTGTAACCCTAGAAATCTGGGAGGCTGGGGCAGGAAGAACCCTTAAGGTCAGGAGTTTGAGACCAGCCTGACCAAGACTGAGACCCTATATCTACTAAAAACTGAAAGAAAAAAAATTAGTTGGGCACTGTGGTGAGTGCCTGTAGTTCTTGTTATTTGGAAGGCTGAGGCAGGAGGATCACTTGAGCCCAAAAGTATGAGGCTGCTGTGAGCTAGGCCGATGCCACAACACACTGGGCTGGGCAACAGAGCAAGACTCTGCCTCAACAACAAAAAGGCCTGAGCTTTGTGAGAACCTGGACTCAATTTCTTCTTTCTTAGACCCATATTTTGATTAATTCCTATTTGGTATAAGGCCCTGAACATGTTCACATAACAGATATGTTATAATAACAAATATGAAACATGCAAAAAATAGTAAAAGCAATGATATGGTCTGAAAGCTCAAGTGGTGGAAAACACTATAGACCTTTCAGCGTGTAATAGATTAAGTTGGGGAGATGAAATCAAAAGTGTTGTTTAGGACTATGATGTCTTTGGAGTTTATGTTGAATTGGGGAGAAATATCTAGGAGATAGGCCTTAAGATTGAAAGCAAATCAATTTGAAAAAAAACCCTCCTACAATTAAGATAAGCCAAGACAAACTTAAAATTTCACATTTTTTCTAATTTCTAAATGGAACTGGGAAGGATACTATATTTGGAAAAGAGACTACAGCCCATTTCAGAAAAAGCTAAGTAAATTTTTTTAATGAATAGTAATATTACACATTCAAAATTCAATCTAATATAAAAAGCACTTAGCACAATATGAGCAGCTACTCAATTAACGTTGAGCAGCTACTCAATATTGAGCAGCTACTCAATTAAGGTTTATTGAATTTAAAAGTAAATACAAAACTTTATCAAAAAGCACAAGTATTTTGGCTATAAGACAAAAAAGTAAAGTATATAACACAGAACAGGTAAATGTGCATGAAAACGTAGACCTTACTTAGGATCTACTTGAATGAATCAAATCACATTATCAATTGCTCCCAATGAAAAGAAAATTTATGTGGAAAAATTTAAATTTTGGTAATTGATGGTAACTAAGGCATTGGATCAGATATGAAAAACTAAAACATTTTTCAAACAACAAAAAGAAACATAATTGGGGCGGTGCCTGTGGCTCAAAGGAGTAGGGGACCGGCCCCATATACCAAAGGTAGCAGGTTCAAATGCAGCCCTGGTCAAAAAAAAAAAACTGAAAAAAAAAAAAAAAAAAAGAAAAGAAACATAATTTTAAGCTATGTGTTATCTTTCCAAAGGGCTTATTTTAGATTAGATATGTAAAAAGAGAAACAGGCTACTAAAGATATAAAATCCCATTGAACAGTTTTTTTTCTGTGATTTTTTAAGATCAATTTTAAATAATAAGGTATTTTTCCCAAAATAGATTATTTCCTTATGTATAAATTCACATATACTACTGAAATGTGTTCAGAATTTTTGCAAATCTATGAAAAGTTCTAAATAATCATCCTGGTAATAACTTTTTAACACTGATTTTTGGGTCTCTAACATTATCAGCAACCAAAGATTACAGATAATTTACAAGCACCACAGGTGTGCCTTAACAGAAACTGATTTCATGACCTACTGCATGCAAGAAATGCCAGTAAGGGTAATAATAAAGTCTAAACATACAAGCATGTTCTTCTGACTCATAAAGCAGCTTTAAGCCCCACAGAGATTCATCCCCAATACAAAATATTCTAAGTTTTAAACTCCTGAGAAAAAAATAGTTGAACAGCATTAGTTTTAAAGCCCCCAACAAAACGTAGGTTTAATAAATAGCTGTCCAAGTGCATAAAATAAGTAGCTAAAACAATTGGCGATGTGCTTCTCAAATTATTTTCATGTGTGTTTTTTTTTTTTTACATTTTAACATGAATACATGTGATTTTTATTTTCTTTATGGCTGCCAAACACCCCGAGCAGATCTATTTTTTTGTCTATGAGGGTATTACCTTCAATTATGGGCAATTACTTGTAATCACATGTTCTGGTTGAGTTTATTCTTTAAAAATGCTTGGGACATCAAAATATCAGTTACTCAGCATAGCATGGCCACTGTCTAAATATGAATTCTCTCTCCTTTTGCAAGTAAGCAAGTAATAAAACTTGAATGACAAATTTCTACACAAACTTTTATCCTAAAATGTCTGGGGAAGAATGGGACTCATAATCATTGTTTTTTACTTTACTCAGCTCGAAACAAAACAGATGTGCAGCTCTGATTATACTGTTGGCAGAAACGCATCCACACCACAAATCTTAAAACAAAAATACCAAATAACGTTTAAGTTCCCCCGCACCTCACAACTGCAATTTTTATAACATGTTGAATTAACAGATCTCCCTTTTTCACTACAACATAGACAAATGCCAAAAACGGATTGCGATTTGAAACACATTTATCTGCCTCCGATTTTTTTGTTGTTGTTTTGTTTTTTTTTGGTTAGCATGGACTCAGATTAATTATTTAATGCTCTCTTAAAGGATGAGTATGCTGTCTATAAAAAGTGCTTTGAATGTATACAATAATATAATAATAAATGTACTTGTTTCAGAACCTAAAGAAATTTGTTTCTAGCACAATTTTCACTCAGACGCATATATTACTATTCCATATTAGTCCTATTTCCCTGCTCTCTTGTTTATTAACTACAACAGGAAATCGATCTGCTAAGCAATCTAAGTCTGTATTCATTCCATTTGATTTTTCACAAATCCAGAGTGGCAAATAAAATGCTTCCCTCCACAACAAGAGTAGAAAAAAAGCTTCGTCGGCTTGGTGTGGTGGCTCAGGCCTGTAATCCTAGCATTCTGAGAGGATCACTTGAGCTCAGGAGTTCTAGACTAGCCTGAGCCAGAGTGAGATCTTGTCTCTACTAAAAATAGTCAAATTAGCAGCCTTGTGACTGGCACCTATAGTCCTTGCTATGCAAGAAGTCAAAGCAGGAGGGTCGCTTGAACCCAAGAGTTTGAGGTTGCTGTGAGCTAGGCTGATGCCACGGTACTCTAGCCTTGACAACAGAGTGTTATATTGTAAAAAAAAAAAAAAAAAAAAAAAAAAAACCAAAAACCTTTTATCAGTTCTATTAATTTTGCAAATGCACATCCTAAAACTTATAAGCTCAGAAAAGTTTGGGCTTACATATCCATCTTTGCAACCAAATCCATCTTTGCAAACTGGTACATAGCATAGTGTCTTGAACATAGCCAGTACCCAATAAATGCTTCTGCATAAATTAAGCATTGTTGTATTGGGGAGAAAAATGAGCTATAACTGAGAAATCACACATTTCTTCATTAGAATTCACACTGATGGCACTTTGGGTCCTACACTTTAACTCTTTCCCCCCCCTTTCCAATAGCTTCCTCTGAGTTGAATGTGTTTTCAAGAACAGTTGAGTCTTCCTGTGTCATCTCCTTTTATACCCATGTTGAGAAATAAAAATTTGACATTTAATTTTGTCTATGTGACCCAATCCCATCACTTCAGTTTTCTGACAAATTATCACAAAGCTGCAATTATTTATTCAAAGTGGATTTGACTTCCTTAAACTACAATCCCAATCAAAGAAAGAAAAAAATAATAATGCTATTCAGTAACATTTCATGCAAATACAACTCCAGTATTAGTCAGCAGATGTCAAGGCAAGTTTAGATCAACCAGTAAAGTCAATAATTTAAAGCAAATTTTCCCTTTTTGATTTTTGGGTTAAGTGGAATTTAGAAGAAATGGGGTGCCTTATTAGATAGAATCTGTTAAAATATTTGAAATGTATATGAATAGTGGACTACACTAACTAATTTTTGCTTCCTACCCTAAGCACTTTTTCATACTTATGCTTCTACAAACATAAGTGCTTCCTTTCTATGGGGGAAACTGTTCTCCACTCCCTGTGGTCCTAGGGAGGCGTCAGTCATGACAGCATCTTCTTCCTCTACCTTGCCTCCACCCCCCTGTCACAGAGGTGAGTGTATTACTCAGACTGGTCCCAATAACGTGGACATGATCACTGGTACGCAAATGAGCACAGGACTCAACTGTGTCCCTGAGAGTCCTTCTCTGGGACCTATGTGTTGATGAAGAGACAGAATAGCACTCACTTCACAATGAGCTTGCTCACTGAGCACGGGAAACCCTTTGCAATTCCCATTCTCCGCCACTCAGCTAAACAAGGAATGAGGCAAATGGAATCGTAGGCAAAATTTACTAAGGGAGAAGAAACAAAGCACACAGCTGATCCTCCATCCAGCTGCACCTGAGGGAAATTTCCTTTCTGGGCTTCCCAGATACACAGGACAGTACCTTTCTTTTTTCTTCTTTAATTAGTATTAAGTAAGTTTTTTCACATGTAACCAAGAGTCTTAAGACAGTGGAATATAAGTAAGAGGATGAAATCAAAATTATATGGAATCAAAGGTTGATTTTTTTTAATGCTTAAATATGCCATAACTATATTATAAAAATATAAAAGTATTTTTTAAGAATTTGGCTTTCTAAGAGTAGAATGTGAACGTTCTAAAGCAATAACTGAGAAAATGACATGAAGGCTGTGTTCACCAGTTTGATGGAAGTATTTCAGAATGCATGTTAAAACCCCACACTGTACCCCACAAGAGTATAAATGTACATAGTTAACATTCAATTAAAAAAAAAAAAAAACAAGTGTATAGTTTGATCTATTTACCAAAAGTGAACATGCTCAGGTGACCATCAATTATATTAAGCAGCAGAACCTCATCAAGTCCTCAGAAACTGTGTCATGCCCTTGCCCAGTCGCTACCTCCCATCCTCAAAAGAGAGCATTCTTCTGAATTTTAACCCCATTGTTCTAACCCCATTTATTTCGCTGTTTTAAAGGTATTTCAATTGACCAATAAAAACTGTGTATATTTATGACATGCACCATGATGTTTTGTTATATGTATACATTGTAGGATGGCTAAATTAAGCTATTTAATACTATGTATATGCATTACCTTATTTGTATTGGGAACACTTAAAATCTACTCTCAGTAATTATCAAGTATATAATACATAGTACATTGTAATTAACTGTAGTCACTGTGATGTACAATAAACATCTTGAACTTAATTCTCCTGTATAACTGAAATTTTGTGTCTTTTGACAAACACTTCCCCTCTCCCTGTGCCTGACCCCAAGCTTCTGGTAACCACCATTTTGCTGTTTCTGAGTAGACTTTTATACTCCATATATGAGCAAGATTATGTATTTGTTTTTGTGCTTGGCTTATTTTATTTCACTTAAGATAATGTCCTCCAGGTTCAATATGCTGTTGCAAATGACAGAATTTTCTTCTTTTCTTCATAGCTATATAATATTCCATTGTGTATATATTTCCCTTCTCCATTCATCCATCCATAGTCATGTTGGTTGATTCCTTATCTTGACTACTGTGAATAACACTTCAATAAATATGGGAATGTAGATATCTCCTTGAGATACTGATTTCACGTTCTTTTAATATATACCCAGTAGTGGGATTGCTGAACCATATGGTAGTTTTATTAGTAACCTTCATACTATTTTCCATAGTGGCAATGCCAGTGTATATTTCCACTAACAGTTCACTAAGGTCCCATTTTCTCCTCATTCTCACCAACATTTACCCTTTTTGTCTTTTTGATACAAGCCGTGCTAACAGGTGTGATGTGACATCTCACTGTGGTTTGATTTGCATTTCTGTAATAATTAGAAATGTTGAATTTTTTTTTTTATTGTTGGGGATTCACTGTGGGTACAAAGAACCTGGTTACAGTAATTGCATTTGTCTGGCAAAATCCTCCTTATAAATGTGTTCCTCCCCTAAGAGGGGTGCCAAACATCATGATCCCCCCCAACCCATCCCACCTTCCCTCTCTATACTCCCCCATCTCCCCCAGCCATGTACTGGGTCATGAATTGTCCTCGCAGAAATGTTGTTTTTAAATATACTTTTTGGACATTTGTATGTCTTCTTTTGAAAAGTATTTATTAAGATCCTTTTTTCACTGGGTTACTTGATTCTTACTATTTTGAGATTTTTGAATTTCTTATATAATATGTATACATCAACCCTTTTTTACATGTCATCCCCCTTGTTAGATATAGATGCATTTTTCTACCCTGGATTTTATCTCTTCACTCTATTGACTGTTTCTTTTGCTGTGAAGCTTTTTAGTTTGATGCAATCTCATTTGTCTATTTTTGCTTTTACTTGTGCTTTAAGGTCATATCCAAAAAATCTTTGTCCAGGAAAATATTATAAAATATTTTCTCAATTTTTTTCTTAGTAGTTTTATAACTTCAGGTCTTAGATTTAAGTCTTTAATGCCCTTTGAGATTTTCATGTATGATATCAGATAGGGGTTTATTTTATTCTTCTTTATATGGATATTTAGATTTTTCAATAGCATTTATTGAAGATTTTTCATTCTGCATTGTACATTCTTGACAACTTTTCCAATAATCAATTTATTGTAAATGCTTTGATTTATTTTTGAGCTTTCTATTCTGCACTACGTTATATGATTTTATGAAAATATCATGCTGTTTTGATCATTGTAAGTTTTTGTAGTCTATTTTGAAATCAAGTAGTATGATACCTCTGGTTGTGTTCTTCCTGTCCAAGATTGCTTTGAAAATTTATTGTGTGTGTATGTGGTTTCATATAAATTTTAGAATTTTTTTATCTCTGTTAAAAAATGACTTTGGAATATTGCTGAGATGGCACTGAATCTGTAGATCACTTTGGTAGTATGGACATTTTATCAATATTAATTATTCCAATCCATAAATACGTTTCTATTTATGTCATTTTTCAATTTCTTCCATTATTGTCTTATGGTTTTTCACATATAGGTCTTTTATTTTTGTGACTACATTTATTTCTAAGGATTTTATTTTTCATTTAGTTATTATAAATGGAAATGTTTTATTAGTTTCTTTTTTGAATATGTTGTTAGTGTATATAAACATACAAATTTTGTGTGTTGATTTTGATTTCTGAAACTTTACTGAATTTATTAGTTTTAAGAGTTTTTTTGGTGGAGTGGAGTCTTTAGGGTTTCCTATATTTAAGATCATGATTTCAGCAACAATTTCAATTTTTTTCCAATTTGGATGTATTTTATTTCTTTCTATTGCCTAATGGTTCTGGATAAATTTTCATAATTATATAGAAAAGAAGTGGAGTAAATGTCTTATTCCTGATCTTAGGAAAAAAGTTTTCTTTCATTTTTGAATATGACGTTAGCTATAGACCTGTCACATATGGCTTATGTTCTGTTAAACTACACGACTTCTATACCTATTTTGGCAATATATTTTAATGTGAAAAGATGTTAAATTTTGTTGAATACCTTTTCTACATTTACTGAAATGTTCATATGATTTTTGTCCTTCATTCTGTTACTATTGTGGAGCATAATTATTGATTTGCTTATGTTGAACTACCCTTGTATCCAAGGAATGAATCCCACTTGATAATAAACAATCTTTTTAGTGTGCTGTTGAATTTGGTTTGCTGGTATTTTAGTGAGAATTTTTTAATGTGTGTTTATCAGGGATATTGGCCTATAATTTCCTTTTCTTGTAGTGTTCTCTGGCTTTCGCGTCAGTATAATTCTTGACTCATAAAGTGAGTTTGTAAGTTTTCCCTCTTCTTCAATATTTTGGAAGAGTTTGATAAGGATTGGTTTTTCTTTAAATATTTGGTAGAATAGAATTCAGCTTTCATGGCCAGGTGTGGCTGATCATACTTGTAATCCCAGCACTATGAAAAACCAATAGGAGGATTCCTTGAGCCCAAAAGTTCAAGACAATCCTGGGCAACATAGCAAGACCCTATCTCTACAAAAAATACAAAAAAAAAAAAGTAGTCAGGTGGTGGAAGATCTTTTCACATTAAAATCTATTGACAAAATAGGTATAGAAGGCATGTACTTTAATAGAATATAGGCCATATGTGATAAATCTGTAGCTAACACACCTAGCTACTCTAGAAACTGAGGCAGGGATATCACTTGAACCCAGGAGTTTAAGTCTGAAGTTATAATCATGTCATTACACCCTACCCTGGTTGACAGAGTAAGATCCTGTCTCTAAGAAGAAAAAGAAATGTAAAGAAAAGAAAAATAATTTTCCTTTCTTTTTTTTCAATACAGATTTTTATTGCTATAAATGTACCTCTTACAACTGCTTTGGCTGCATCTCATAAGTTTTGACTTTTTGGATTTACATTTTCATTTATGTAAAGTTTTAAAAATTTTTACTTTAATTTATTATTTAACTCATTTGTTATTAAGGACCACTTTGTTTTACTTTAACATATTTGTAAAATTGATGAAGTCCCTCTTATTATTGAATTCTGATTTCATACTACTATATTTGGAAAAGACACTTGATATGGTTTCAATCTTCTGAAATTTGTTACAACTTGTTTTGTGCCCTGAAATGTGGTCTATTCTGGAAAATGTTTTATGTGTGTTTGAGAAAAAAATGTATTCCTTTTCTGTTGAGTAGAATGTTCCACATATGTCTGTGAAGTCTTTTTAGTCTAATTGAAGTTTAAGTACTTTGTGATAAAATAAATAAAGATTTCTGATCTGTCCATTGTTAAAAGTGTAATATTGAAGTCCCCTAGTATTACTGTACTGCAATCTATCTTTCATTTCAGACCCATTGATATTTGCTATATATAATTAATTAGAAAGTGCTCTGATGTTGAATTCGTCTGTATTTACAATTGTTTTTTTAAATAAAGAGATTCTCTTATTATTATATAATAGCCATCTTTGTCTCATTTATATTTTTTGTCTTAAATTCTGTTTTATCTGCAATAAGTATAACTACCTTTGCTCCCTTTTGCTCTCATTTACATTGAATACCTTTTTACATGCTCTCACTTTTCAATTTGTGTGTGTTCTTAATGGTGAACTGAGTCTATAGTATAGTGGATTTTTTTTATCCATTCACTTACTCTATTTTTTTTGATAAAAGACTTCATTATATTTATATTCAACATAATTATTGATAGGCAATAACTTCCTCCTGCCATTTTGTTAATTGTTTTCTGGTTGTCTTGTAAAATCTGTTCCTGTCTCCCTCTATTTTTGTCTTCCTTTGTGATTAAATTATTTTCTCTTGTGATAATACTTTGAATCCTTATTTTTTCTTTTATGTATCTACTATAGGTTTTTGTTTTGTGGTAGCCATGAGGCTGACATAAAATATCTGATATTTTAGAAGACTACTTTAGGCTCGTAATGACTTAGCTTGGCATAAAAACACTACACTTCTACTTAAACAGAACAACTTTCATCCCAGAATTCTATATCCCAGTAAACTAAGCTTTAAAATTGATGGAGAAATAAAATATTTTACTGATATTCAAACATTCAGGAAATTTGCTACAAGACCAGCTCTATAGGAAATATTTCAACCTGTTCTACACACTGACCATCACAAGGGACTACCAGCAAAGTAAACACCCATAAATTAAAGGACATAACCTAGCTCTCACAATGATGCAAACAACAAAACTAAGCAATGGGTTTTTACAAAATAAGATGGATAGAATGTTATCACACTTATCAATAATTTCAATAAATTTTAATGGCTTGAACTCCCCACTGAGGAAGCATAGATAGGCTGATTGAGTTAAAAACACAAGCCATCCATTTGCTGTTTGCACGAAACACATTTAGTCCCAAAAGACAAATTAAAGCTCAGAGGTAAGGGTTAGAAGACAATTTTTCAGGCAAATGGAATCCAGAAGAAAAGAGGGGTTGCAATCTTATTTT
>CAUYTI010060306.1:0-22455 GCA_963575145.1 Galago senegalensis
GTGGTCCCAGCTACTTGGGAGGCGGAGGCAAGAGACTCGCTTGAGCCCAGGAGTTGGAGGTTGCTGTGAGCTGTAATGCCATGGCACTCTACCCAGGGGGACAGCTTGAGGCTCTGTCTCAAAAAAAAAAAAAAAGAAAAACTAGCTGGGCATTGTGGCAGGCGCCTGTAGTTCCAGCTACCTGGGAGGCTGAGGCAGGAGGATTTCGTCACCCCAGGAGTTTGAGGTTGCTGTGAGTTACTATGATGTCATGGCACTCTATCTAGGGCACAGAGTGAGAGTCTGTCTCAAAAAACCCTGGCATTTAGACTCCAAGCCCAGACTTTTAACCACTATTATATGAAAAGGAGGAAATCATGTATCAACCTAACAGAGTCTCTGGGTGCTCACTCAGTATGCTTCAGGGTGGGGTGTGGAGAGTGCAGGTGAGCAAGTGAGTGTGTGTGCGTGCATGTGTGTGCGTGTGTGAGAGAGGGAGAGGTATGGGAGGTGGGAGGAGTTGAAAATACCTGCTTCTAAAGCTGGATCTTGTTTGTCCTAATAGAACCTACCCAGATCCTAACAGTCAGAGCCCTGCATTTTGTGTCTGTGGGGACCCCTGACAGCTAAGTTTCTAGACTCAGGGATAGCTACTTGGGGCCTAGAACATAGTACCTGGCACATTATAGGCATTTAATATTTTTAAATAGCTCAAAGAATGGATGGACAAATAGATCCATTTCCGGCCGAGCAAGGCTGCTCTAACAAGGTTGCAGTATGTGGTCCTGGGCAAATCTTGTGCTCCATCTCTAGTCCCCTCCTCCAGGAAATGAAGGTGCTGGTAATAGATGCTTATTTTAGCCCCAGGCCAAAATGTGCTGCCCAAGTCGAGAAGCTGAGCCTGAAAGCGTCAGCCGGCTTAACCTCCAGGGCTCTAGGTCAGAGAGCTTTGTTCAGAGCTCAGGTCGGATGCTGCAGTCTGCTGCTAGAACCCTCTGAGAAAGGATCACAAGCACTGCAGACAGAAAGGCAGAGGTACAGGGTCTCTGTCCACCTCTGACACCCCAGGCATGCAAGATCCTTTAGCCCTTATGCCCAGGAAACAGGTAGGGCCAGGTCGCCCTTCGCCTTAGTAAAACCAGATGTAGGGTCCTAAATGCTCATCCTCACAGACCCAGGGTAGAAACAAGGCCTCCCAAGCAAGATAGACTTCTGCGTGTAAGAATGTGGCATCTGATTTCACTTCCCGCAAGTCGAGATTTTCTGTGGCGCAGACAGAGTAAGGGGGAAGAAAGTGCTGGAGTGTTTGGCATTACCAAGGCTTTCAGCTCCCCAGGACTCCTGCATAAAGAGATGGAAATTTTAGCTGCCAGGGCCAAGAAACACACAGAAGTATACGAATTTGTTATATGTTATCTTTCCTTCTTCCAAACAGCCCTGGGAATGTCAAAAGATCATCTGTTGTTTCATCACTGATAAAAACCAGTTTGGGTTTGATGGACCAGGCTTGCGCACCAGGCAGGCTGTACAAGGCTGGGAGGGAGAGAGACAAAGTGTTTTCCCAGGGCAACCTTCAGGAGGCAAAGCCGTCTTTCTCATTCTTCCTTTCTGAGTGTTGATTTCACAGATGTAATTGAAGCCAAGAAAAGAGTCAATTACACATTTGCTCTGACCAAATCATTTTGACCAACATTTGCCAGGCACCTACTGTGGGCAAAGTGCAATATGTATTTGTGAGCGCGTGTCTACTGGGAGCTGAGAGTGGCTGTAGCATCTCAGACTCAGTTCCCGGGCACCTGGAGAACCCAGAGCCTGGGGTGGGGCTGGGAGGTATAGCCTGGGCTACTATGCTGCCTGGTGATGTCCAGGGAGGCCTCACAGAAAAGGTGACATGTGGACTTTCTACCGGCAGAGGAGGAGGGTACAGCAGATGAAGTGGAGAATTGTGTGGATGATACATACTGAGTGGCTACATCCAGCCCAGCCCTAAAAGTTGAGCCTGGAGAGGCAGAGAGGACCTGAGCCCCTTCTCTGGTCCTGAGCTGACCAGCCCTTAG
Source organism: Galago senegalensis (assembly GCA_963575145.1). Lineage (NCBI taxonomy): Eukaryota > Metazoa > Chordata > Mammalia > Primates > Galagidae > Galago > Galago senegalensis. The sequence goes on from CAUYTI010060306.1 coordinate 2,037, forward strand.
CAATCCACTAGGGAACTAGGCACATGTCTGATCTGAGATTTGCTGTCTACATCCTCCAGTGCTGACGGGAAGTGATTCTCCAGCTGTGAGGCTCTGCTGCCCACCCCTCTATCCCACTCTACCACCCCTCACAGCCACCTGTACAGAGGAAGCTGGCCTCTGGCTGGTACATGGCCCCATGTACTAGTGGGGCCATGTGGCCAGGAGGATTGAGTCAGGCCCTCCAGAGTATTGGAACATGTTTAAATAAGGCTGTTCCAACCCTGCCCTCCCCCCACACACACACCAGGAGCCATCAATCTCATGTACAGCAAAGTAGAAGCCAGACCTTGCCACCAGCCCTGAGCCCTGGTGGACAGGTGGGCAGAGGGCCCCCAGCTTTTCCTCTTCTGTCTGAACATCCCTCAAAGGGAAGCTCTGTACTGCCTTCTCCATGTCCCTTCCACCACTCTCTTTCTAGTGGGACCTTAGAAGTCAGAGAAAAATGAGAGACTATCCCAGTTGTGAGAAAGTTGGAGGCCACGGAACCCTCCATGGCTCCTGGCTGTGTGGCTCCAGTCTGACCCCCCAGCTCACTGCTCCCCATGGTGGCCCATTCCTGGTTAGCCTATTCCTTCTTTTGCTAAACTGAAACTCCCCTCTCACCCCCAGTGAGGTAGGTTTGGTGACAGTCCACTTCCGAAGGGAGATGGATGGGCAACTGCGCCTCTCTCCACCTGCAGCTCTTCCTGCTGCTCCCTTGCTGGGCGCTGGAGTCAGGCGGGAATATTCCTGTCCCACAGAAAGCCCTATCTCAGCAGCTTCCAAAATCTTAACCTCAACTGGTTAAGAGGCACCCAACCCCCACTCAACATAACCTACTCTCCTTACTTTTGAATTTTGTTTGGTGTTCAGCTTTCACAACCTTTCACACGAATTTTTCTTATGCACCTCCTGCCCACCCTGAGGTAAAGCAGGACAAGGGTTGCATCACCCTCCCTATCACAGATGAGCTAATGGGGGTGTGTGTTGAGGGGCCTGCCTGGGGTCATACAGCTGATCAGCCACAGTGCTGGCATTGGGACCAGTCTCCAACCTCCTGGTCACAGTCTAACTCCCTGCCCTTCACCCCCAACCCCTCCCACTGTGGGACCTCCAAACAGGAGGGGGGAGGGTGCAGGGCCCCTCCCAGGTCCCTCTCTGCCTACAGCCTGCCTGGGCTTCTCCTCCTGGGAATCAGGGGTCCAGCCTCAATGTTACCTGCCCCATGACTCCACCGCACTTACCCATCTCCTCCTTCATCAGAAAACTGCCACTTCAACATTTCTCCTTCTGCATTTGGGAAATGCTGACAGAAGTGGAGGACAAAGCTGCCTCAGCATCACAGAATTGGAGGAGCAATTGGGCTCACTTGGAGGCCCTAGGACACACACTCTGAAAGACGTGTTGTCTAAGGGAAGAGACAGGCTGGCCAGCTGGCCTGTGCAGGCTGAGCAAATGGAGGGATGCTTGTGTTTTTGTGCTGCTGCAGAACTCTCTTCCTCCCTCATCACTATGCCCCTCCCCTGCTCCCCTGGGTGGGTGCCTGACCTACCTGAGCTGGAAGGCACTCACTGGGGCCCCATATGGACCAACTCCAAAAGGCTATTTCAAGATACAGGGATGTTGCTAGGATCTGGAAGTGACTGAGGATATGGCTGGAGGGGATATACCTGCAGGGAGCTTGGCCTGATGGGTGCAGGGAGCACCTCTGGGCCTCCACAGAGAAGGCTGTTCAGGTAGGGCTGCTTGGAAATGGGGCCACTTGGGTAGAGACCAGGAGGAGATGATGCTCTGGACTGTAGCCACAGCTCCAGGGGCCTGTCTCACCCAGTCCTGGCCCTAAAAAGACTTTCCATTCCCCTTCCCTGGAAACCCCCTCACTTACGGGAAGCTGGGTGTTATCTTAAGGTCTATAAACGGCCTGCCTGCTTTTCCAGCTGGAGCTGTTCATTCAGAACAATTAGCATGCAGTTTAGAGCTGGATGGAACATATGGCAGAGGGGTCCCCAGGAGCCAGTGTGTGGCAGCCCGAGGAGGAGGGGAGCAGCCTGGGAGGCACCGGAGGGGGCACCTGGAAGGGGAAGGGGCTGAGCCTGCTGCCTGGTCCAGGTACACCTGTTTTTAGTCCTGGGGGGAACAGAAAAGGGAGCTGGTGCAGATTCCTCAGGATCTCAGATTGTGGATACATGAAACATCCCCTAAACCAGCTTTTTCTGTCAAAGAACTTGAAAAGTCTCATAAGCCTTTGGAATGTCCTTCTCTGGAGAGCTTTGTGGTGAATACCCCTGGATCTGTACAGGGCGAGGTGAGGGTTCTGAAGAACTAACCCCTACCTAGGGGCTCTTGGGCATCCATTCATTTGCTATATATTAACTGAGGGCCTACCCTGTGTCAAGTACTGTACTGTCCCAGGCATTAGAGATCCATCTGTGAAGAAAACAAACTGAGATCCCTGCCGTGTGAAGCATCAGACAATAAACATAACACAGGTAAACTGCTGAGCGTGTTAGAAGGCACGTTAGCCTCAGGAACTCGGCCTACAAGGTAGGGTTGTGATTTCCTGTTTACATGCAAGGAAGGAGAAACCAAAAGGGTTTCTTAAAATCATGCTCAAGTTCTCTGCACTAGTAAATGGTGGAGCCTGGATTTGAACCCATCTGGCTCAATGCTGCAGCACTCACCTTGCCTCAGAGATGGACAAGACATCCACCTGAGCCAGCTCCAGATGATCTGGATGGGCTGTAGGATCAGAGAGTCTCGGGGCAGAAAACTCTCAGAGATTGCTGCTCTGGTCTCAGCCTTTGACAGTGGAATCACGACCTCTGGAGGGGTGATGACCTGTGTGAGGTCACACGGCTGGACACTCTATTCTAGAAGTGGGTGAAGGTCTGACTTGCAGGCAAGGGTCCTTACTACCCAGCCAGGCTAACTGGCTTAGATATCTCAGCAAGCCCACAATGGAGTTCTCAAAAGAGCCAGCCTCCTGCCGACTCTCTGTGCCACTCTGTGCTTCAGAGACCACATGTACACCCTCCAACTCCCCACCCTACTGCCCCCAGATCGTAGGTGTCTAGACAGGGCTGATCCTTAGGGCGTCTCTCGGGGAGAGATTTGGCATAGTGGGAGAGGGGGCTACTCAGTAGCTTGACCACCCACCCCAGTCCATATTTTAATGTGCTCAAGGGAAGGGCTGTAAACAGGGGTCATGTGTCTTGCAGGGTCAGGAGCTAAACAGCACCCTGTCTGGAAGAAAAATTACAGTAACAGCGTCGGGGATGGCTACAAAGGTGGAAGGGAGGGGAAGAAGAGGCGAACTGACCGAAATGCGGCAGTTATAACACTTAAATTGGAGCCCAGGGCAGGTAGAGAACAGAGCTATAAATCCAGCCTCCTGAAAGAATATTCTGGAGGTAGGAGACACGGGTTCACTTAGAATATGTCTGAGATGAGAACCCAAGATCGTTATTTTTGAGCAAGGATATAAAATGCTAAACACTGCCTTTATTAGTCCTTTTTAAAAGCCAGGTGTAAAATACTGCTGTTCCCTAGATTGTGTTTTTCCTTTTTTTTCCTTTTAACGGCAGAAATTAAAATCTCCTTAAGCCATTAGCCATCACTCCCCAAGGTGAGCCCCCAAAGTGGTTCTGCCAGGGACCCCTCCTCTTACCCAAGAGGTATGATGACCACCCGACCAAGCTTTTCACATCCCTTTCCACCCCTCCCTCGCCCCCAGTGTCACTGCATACCCGCCTGGCGGCAGGTGGCTGCAGAGGCTGACAGGGTTTATGGGTCTGCCCCAGTAGACCCTGTCTCCTATCAGTTGCCAATTTGGCTGGTTTCTCCCTACTCACAAATACCTAACGCTAAAGATATTCAACCCCCTGGAGTACTGCCAGGGTAGGCCCTCCCCTGGGGTGCGCAGTGATGCAGCCTGAGGTGCCACGAAGGCCGTGTCTGCTCCCAGAGCGGCTTCCCCTGAGCTGGCTTTCCTTTCTTCCTTCCCACTCTGTCCTTATTTCTTTCTTTCCCCTTTTCTTTCCATCAAAGCCTGGTGCTACCAGAGAAAAAGTTCATAAAAATGTTATGTCCACCATAAAACCCCTAATGTGGCATTCTGCATGATCCATGCATTAACATTAACATTTCCCAGACAGTTATTGTGAGATAATGGTCCCAGCTATAATTCAGCGGTAACGTTCCTTCGAGCAAATGTTATGGAGGAATAAATGACTTGCCGAGTGTGCTGCTGCAGTGGAGGGTGGAGGACAGGTGAACAGCTTGAAAATGCAGACTCTGGACCTGTGAGACCCCAACACAGCTGGGGAGGGGTCTGGGGCTCATTCTGGGTCTGACCATGAGCTCTCTGGGGACTGTGATACGAGGCCTCTGTGCCCACCTGCTTCCATTTCACGCACATCCCACCTCTCTTCCCAGAATTTGCCAAGAGAAAGGGTTCAAGGCCTCAGGGTCACGGGTAGAACCGAGAGGGAGATGGAGGCTTTGGTGTTTTAACCAGCTTCTTTCTCCCCATTCCTCCCTTCCTGTGAGCCCAGCACACTTTCCAAAACTCCCATCTGAAAGGGCACTTATCACCTTGTATTTTTATCATTTGTTTTTCATGCTCTGTCCCCTGCATTATCTGTGCTTTCCTTCGGAGCAGCATACATATCTCAGTCTTTTTTGGTGACCTAGCACAAAGAAGAGAGTCAATAACATTGGTTGGAAATAAGAATGGATGGATGGACAGATGGATAGTTGGTGGATAGTTGTTTGACAATAACAGAGAAAGACCCAGAAATGTAAGCAGACCATAAGATGAATGGCATTGGACATCAGTGATAAAGGGGAGAACACCTTAAAACAACATCTTTTTAAAAATGAAATCATAACTGTGTACATTGTTGCATTTATGGGATACAATGTGCTGATTTTATATATAATTTGGAATGCTTAGATCAAACTGGTTAACATAGCCTTCACCCCACTTATCATGTTAAGAAATTTATACTCTACTCTTAATAGATTTGACATGTACCCTTGCAATATGCACCATAGGTGAGGTCCCACCGATTAAAACAGCATCTTCTGAATAAAATCATAAGGGTGTGAATGGACTTTAGGGATCTGCCACTGTGTTCACCTTACTCTTCAAAAATAAGAGGCCTGAAGAAGTTGGTGACCAAGCCAGGACTAGAACTCAAGACTGCCAGTTTAATGCTTTACCAGCTATCATCTTGCCCCTAGTATGCAAAGCTAATAAGAACCTCTCTCTGCCCTCAAGGAGCTTTCTGCTTAGAAGAGGAAACTCACCAGGCACAAATACAGCTCACCATGATAGTCCAGCCAGAACACGGGAGTGCTGCAGTAGGAAATGTCTTCAATTTGGAGATGAGAAAGCGACCACAAGGGGGTGGGCCTTAGAGAAGGAGCAAGATCCAAAAAGACAAAACATGCAGGGAGGGAGAATAGTCAAGACAGCTGGGGCAGTGTGGACAAAGGCACAGAGATGGCTGGACACAAGAATCCCTCCTCACACACTCTTAATCTGTACTGCATTAGTGATTGTTGAGAGCAAGGGCCCCAGAGACCAACTGGGATGGCCCTCCTTAGAACATGCCCCATTATAGGGCTGAGCATGGTAGTTCACACCTGTAATCCTAGCACTCTGGCAGGCAGAGGCGGGTGGATTGCCTGAGCTCACTGGTTCAAGACCAGCCTGAGCAAGAGCACGACCTCATCTCTAAAAAATAGCCGGGCGTTGTGGTAGGCACCTGTAGTCCCAACTATTCAGGAGGCTGAGCCAAGACAATCATTTGAACCCAAGAGTTTGGGGTTGCTGTGAGCCCTGATGCCATGGCATTCTACCAAGGGTGACAAAGTGAGACTGTCTCAAAAAAAGAGAAAAAAATGACGTGCCCCATTACTGCCTCTTGCTGCTCTTTCCTGACAAGTTTTCACCTCATAGATATGCCTTTGACCATTATGGTCAGTTCTTTGGCTTGTACCTAGGCTGGGCCTCACTAGCCTCCCACTGCCCAGCCTCTGAGCTCAGTAGAAAATACTCTCAAGGATGGCGGCCCCACCCCACCCCCTTGCTGTCCTTTCCACCTCTTCTCAGCTTCCCCGTCTTGCTTGTGCTCCAGGGAAAGACTACATGGAAGCCTCCATCCTCCAGAAATGGTAGGAGGGAGTGACATCTCTGCGAGAAGAAGCATAAGAGAAAATGTCGGCTCTTTTCCAACCACCACATGTCACGGCCACCACGATCTCTCCCAGTAGCAGTTCCCCAGAATACAAGGCCAGATTTATTATACTGGTGAAGGAGGTGGCGACCTCCACAATGTATTTAAGGGACTCTGGGGAGGCTTTGCCCCAGTCAGAAGCATATTTCTCACCCAGGGGTCTCATAATGTCCTGGAACTGAAAGGGGCCTTGGGGGTCAACTTGTTTCACCTGCCGTGCTGTAAGGGCATCTCTGAGAGGCAGGCTTTTCTTCTCTTCCTAATAACTAGGCAGCTCTTCCCTTTTGGGGCAGTTCTCACTGATAGATCTCCCTCCCATAAAGGGAAAATTTGCCTTTCTGTCACTTCCACCCTTCTGCCCTGCTTCTTCTGCTCTCTGGGTAGCACATTGTAGACCAACTTTCTTCTTCATGATAATTCTTTAAATACTAAAGATAGGGGTCCTGTACCTCCCCTTGTCTGCCGCTCTAGGGGTATATACTTTTCTTCAGTGTCCTAGCCTGCCTCACAGAGGCACCCCAAGTCCATGCTCTTTACCTCTTATGGAGTAAACGTGCTTCTCCAGGGTGGTGTGAACCACTGCCTCCTTCACATGGACACCAGCCTTGTAGTCTCAGATTGCAATTACCCCCATCCTTCCCTCCCTCCCTCCCTCCCTCTTTCCCTCCCTCTTTCTTTCCTTCCTGTACCTCACAACACTGAGACCCATGAATTTTCCACAGGAAAAGTCTCTTTTTTTCCTGCACAGAAGGCTTTTTAGCTCCGTCTCTCTCATTTATACAGTTTGTGTTTCACTCTAACAGTATAATTTACATCTCTCTCTGTTCAACACCATCTTGTTGCTTTTAGCCTGTGATTCCTGCCTCACAAACTCTATCTTTGAAAACATTAACTATCCCTTCCTGTTTGTGGAATGGCAAGCATGCCTTCTACGATGTCATGCAAATCATTGGTAAAAATGCTCACAGTACAGAGCTGGTTACTTCAACTAGAAAGGCCTCCTTCCAAATTGAACTCTGCTCATCAATAGGGATTGGTGATAATCACTCATCTGGCCTAAAATTCACCACCCTTGCTCCTGTCTGACTTCTTCTTCTCCATCCTATCCAGGATATGGAAAATTTGGCCACATTTTTTGCTGAAATCAAGATACTCCTCAGAATTCTCTACCAACCTAGAAATTCTGTGTCTTTTTTTTAAAAGGACAGTAAAGTTAGTTTGAGGTGACTATTCTCATCAAAGCCATTTTTGGCCTTAGTCATTCCTTCTTTCTTTGGTAAATAATACAGTTTAGAATTTTTATTAGTGAGCAGTGTCAAACTTACTGTTACACAGCTTCCTGAATTTGATGTTTGCCACTTATTGAAAATAGGGATGACCTTGGCCTGTTTCCATCTCTGAAAGGTATTTGTACTCATTGGCAGCTAACAGTGGTCCTCCAGCCCCATCTTTAAGTTCTTTCCTCACTCTAAGATGGAATTTTCTGTTTCCCACAGCCTCGAGTTTATTTAAAGCTATGAGAAGCTAGTTTACCATCTCCTCACTTATCTCCAACTCGAACTCTTTTTAAATCCCATTTCTGGTTTGATGATCATTGTCCTTGAAAAAAACAAAGCCAAATGGGAGTTAAGTTATTTTCTCTCCTTCTGTCAGCCGGTAACCTCATATGTCTGCCCTGGGCTGTAGCTGCCTCGATTCCTTATTTTTTTTTCCTTTCCATTCTGTTTCAAGTAGTGTTTTTTAAGAATGAGAGGAGAAAATGGCCGCGGGTGTGGGAATAGGGTGGGGGAAAGTGTTTTCAGAGTTGGGTTCACGCTGGCCTTTGGCCTTCCATGCACACTTATAGCAGGTTCTGGCTACTCTTTTGTATTGCTTCTTACATGTAAGCCCCTTTTTTCATCTTTTGTCCATGTGCTTTTAAACCATCATGGAGCTCAGGTTTGAGAATTTGGACAAAACGTCTCTTGCGTTTCACATTCACTGTTGGGCCTGGGTTAAACCTCACCCTCTTTGATCAGCCCTCCTTAGAAACACAATTAACAATGAAATTCAACCCGCCCAATATTTTTGGTCGCCTCTTATGCGCAAAGCACAGTACTAGATACGATGGGTGATACAAAAGGGAACACGGATTGCCCCTTCCTCAGACACCGTGGAGCTGGTAGACACACACATTGCGATAACTCTAGATAGAACGAGACAAAAGTTAGAATACTGGTACGGGCTGTCCCCAAGTTACAAACAGCCAACTGACATATGACTTGCACTTGTGAATAGAACCTACCTCAGTCATAACCTGGGGACCCGCCTGTGTATGCAAAATGCTGGGAGAACCCAGAGCAAGGAGAGGCCACGTCTGTCTGGGCAGAGCCAGGAAAGAGTCCCAAAGGAGGGTGTATTTGAACTTGTCCTGGAAGGCTGGGTAGAATATGGGAAGTCAGAGGTGTAGAGAAGGCTATACATTCTTTCTGGAGGGCACAGAGGTAAAGATGCGAGATGAACCGCACCGTAACTTGGATGGCTCATGTGGTGGACTCGGGGTAGAAAGTAGCCTCAGATGTGCATCTTAAGCTTTCTGCTCTGCCCTGTGTTCCATCACACCCTTGAGCAGGACACAGCCTCCAATAAACCTCACGGCACTTCCTCCAAACCTGCTCTCCCTCTGTGATACTTTTTAAAACTTTTTTTTTTTGAGGCAGAGTCTCACATTGTCACCCTTCCTTGGTAGAGTGCCGAGCGTCACAGCTCACAGCAACCTCCAACTCTTGGAGTTAAGCAACCTCTTGGGCTTAAGCAAATCTCTTGCCTCAGCCTCCTAAGCAGCTGGGACTACAGACGCCCACCACAATGCCCAGCTATATTTTTGTTGCAGTTGTTTAGCTGTCCCAGGCTAGGTTCGAACCCGCCACCCTCAGTGTATATGGCTGGCGCCGTAACCACTGTACTACAGGTGCTAAGCCTAAAACTTTTTTTTTTTTAAATTCTTTTTCTTGGTCCTGGCTACTCGGGAGGCTGAGGCAAAAAGATTGCTTGAGCCCAAGAGTTAGAAGTTGCTGTGGGCTATGAGTCGCAGCACTCTACAGAAGGCAACAAAGTGAGACTCTTTATCAAAAGATAATAAATAAATAATTCTTAAAAAATTCTTTTTCTTGGTTCTTTTTGTATAGTTATTAAATTTTGGGGGGATCATTATCCTCTCAGTACAGTGAACACTGAGCTTAGACTCAAGAATCTGAATTTGAATCTGAGATCCAGCACTCGGATTAAGCAAGTTCCTTAATTTCTCTGAGCCTCTGTTTCTTCCTCTGTAAAATGAGAAGGGCAGTGCTTAACTCCCCTTCTCTCCTAAGAGAGTCGTGAAGATGAAATGAGAACGTCCAAGGCACTGCTTTGTCCATGGAGACGTGCATTGTGGGGTAGAGGGCGGCTGGCTGATCCGAGCCCGAGGTCTGAGTGCCATGTGGGAACTTCCTTATGAGGAAGCTGACTTTCCGGTGTGCACTGCCTGGTGGAGCAGAGGGTCGGGAAGGCCAGAGGCCAGGGGAGAGTCTGCAGGTCACAGACTCAAATCCATTTTGGTTGGGGCTGCTGCAGGCTGTTTTTCAGACTCTTCCAAGCCCTAGGAGTTCACTCTGAGCACTAAGCTCTGTGGGAAGTCACCCCGCCCTGTCCCGGAGAGCAGGCTGTGAGGTGTATGAGGACTATTCTGTGGCACTTTTCCTCCTCTCAAGCCTCCCCCTGCTGAGGAGGGTGGTGTGTGTGCGGCACAACACAAGAAGGGCCGGGCTGAGGGTGTTCTGGGCGCTGACACACTGACCCCTTCTTGCCTCCAGCCACGTGTCACACTCTCCACAGGCATGCTGAGCACAAAGGAGACAAAGACACCTTCCTGACCACAGAGCACCCCACCAGAAAGGGGAGATGTGCATGCCAGTAATTACAATTCAGTAGGTAAGCAGCACTGTGAGGGTGTGCTCAGGGTCCTGGGCTAGCAGAGGCAGAAGCTACTCAAGCTCCTCCCTGCCTAGGGGCCAAGCAGGGAGGCTTGGCCAAGGCTTCCAGAGAAAGACTCCCAGCTGAGGCATGAGCAATGTGTGGTGCTCTAAGTAGCTAAGGCAGGAAAGGGCACGGCAGAGAACAGCAGATGCAAAATCACAGCGGAGGCAGAAACACCTTGCGCTCCCATGGGAGGGGCAGTGTCAGGGGCAGATCCAGCTGGGATCTGCTCTCTGTCTAGGGAAGAGGCAGCCGAGGAGGCTGGGCATCCACATAGTGGCTATCTGCAGGGCAGTGTGGCCTCAGACAGAGGGTGGGAAGGAGACAGATTTAAGGTACAGTTAGGAAGAGTGATCAGCATGTCATTGAAAATAGAAGGTGAGAGAAGGGAGAAAAGGAAAAGTCAAGTCTCCAGGGTTCCTTCTTGGTACCCGTCATCCCAAATGAGGACCAAGGGAGAAGCACACACAGGGAGAGCAGGCAGGCTGGAGGGAACGGAGGAGCCTGTGGTTAGGCGTGGCTGAGTTTGGAGTGTTGCTGTGGGTACCCAGGTAACAGCCTGCCTCATTCGGTTTTGCATCTGAATGCTCAAGCAGACCCAAGGAGAATTTCTGTTTTTCTTTCAACTGAATGGGTAACACCTTGACAGCAGAGGCTTAGTCTTCTCTCTGTCACTGCCAGGAGCTCCTTGAGTCCTCACCGACCCCAAGCTAGACAGGAGCACTTCATGGACCTGCCCGACACCTTGCTTCCTCGCCTTCGATTTCTTCACCATTGATGAGAAAGTGCCTGTGTCCTGGACACAGACACTCCAGGTTCAATGCTGGCTATGCCCCTTCCTGACCATGTCATTATCAAGCCTGGAGTTTGCCACCTGAATCTGTGCGGTCTGACATGGTAGCCACCAGCCACATGTGTCTATTTGAATGAAAATTAAATTAAAAATTGAGTTACTGGGTCACTCCAGGTACAGTTTCAGTACTCACCAGCCACATGGCGCCTGTGGTGCCGAGAAGTACAGACAGAGACTTCCTATCATCAGAGAGTTCTCCTGGACGGCAGAGGCGGAAATACAGACACTTATTGGTACTTAGCCCTTGGGGCTGGAGGAGTTGCAATTCCTGGCACATAGGACACCGTCATAAACACCAACGCTTATTATTCTGAATGAATTAGAAGAGGTCGCCAAGGTCCCAGACTGCCACAATGTCGACTGAGTCCCCTTGAGGATGCAGCACCACGGAGCCATGTGGGCATGAGGAGGAGATGGGCCCTGATTGTGGGAAGAGTTGATAAAAGGGCCCCCCCTTTCAGTTTGAGGGTCTGAGCTGATGTAATGCACAGTTCCTCAGGAATGTCCCATGAGAGACACCTTGGGGACGTCAATGGCACGGAGTTGAGATCAGAACACCTGTGGGGTGGAGCCCTCGCTGAAACATCACTTACTTGCCATGTTGCCATGGCCCGTTTGGATCTGTTCTCAGTCCTGGGCTGCAGCAGATGGGTTGGGAACTGAGGGGCTGGCAGGGGAGGGGGAGCCCATGCTCAGAAGTCCGTCTGTGTTGCGATGTAGGGGAAGACTCAGCGCATGTGTACAGATGGGCTGGCGGTTTCTCCTCCTGAGAGCGCTGGCTTCCTCCTGTTTTTCTCCTCTCCTGTGCCCTCTGTGTCAGGGGCCAACTGAGCAGGAGCCACCACTGACCTGCAGTCCATGGGGATGGGACAGGATTGTCACCAGGAGGCCCAGTCTGAGGGTGCTGGCGGCTTTGTTCTTCAGCTCCCATAGAGCTGGGCTAGATGCCCACAGCTGGGAATAGAGTCGGTAGAGCAGCCTCCAGCTGTGACAGAGCTGCTGAGAGGCTTCCCCTGCCCCAGAGGACCACCAGAGAAACGGTCACCTGGGCCACCACAACCCTGCCCTACAGCAGGCAACAAGCCCAGGGCGGGAGGGAGAGATTTTCCCATGAGGATGTCCTTTGGTCCCCCTGCCCTGGGGCAGCTCTGTCTGGACACTGGATTATCCTTGATCAGCAGCTTCTCTGAGGGAAAGAGGGAATGTCCACTTTGGGTTGGGAAAGAGAGTGTGCAGGAAGGAAAGGGAAGTTTGGTGTATCAAGAAACCCTCACAGGATGTGATCTGGCCAGAGACGCTCACTGTTCCTCCTGAATTCGGAGCTGGACTAGGTCACATCTAAGGCGCCCTCCAGCTCCTGGTCCTAACACAGCATGTGCAGGGTGGGCTGTCTTTTTCTTCTGGCTGAAACCGTTTGGGAGACAGGAGGCTCATCTCAGCCCAGTTGCTCTGGCAGCCCTCCCCCACCCCTCCCCACCCTTCCTTTTCTCCTGGCTAGTAGGATGGATCGAGGCAGCATGGAGAAATATGAATAACTAATCAGAGTCCTCATTAACCCCCCGCCAGGATGCTCAAACATTCACTTTGCTGTTTGTGAAGCAGAAAAAAAACCTCTCCCTGCATTAAAATTGATGCGTTATTAATCCCTGTGCTCCCGACCTGGTGGGCTGGTTCTGCCATCCTGCCGGAGGCCAGGCCCATGAAGTCCGCTACCTTGGACTTTCTATTATTTATTGGCCCAATGCAGAGAGGCCTCCTCACAGGGAGCGGGCTTGGTGCCAGCACAGAGGCAGCTGTTTTGTTTTCTCCCTAGCCTGGCCTGCGGGATGGGTGGGGGGCCTTTACTCAGCCCCACCCCAGGGTGCAGCTGCCAAGCAGCCATGTGGGGCGGGGTCTGCAGAGTGATCAGCAGCCACAGTTGTATCCCTTTCTAGATCTGAGAGGGCCTGGTGATCTGTGCAATCCTTCTGACAGCCAGACAAGGGTGCAGCAGCTTCTCAGTCCCATGGCAGACTGGGCTGGGCCAGGAAGGCCTTAGTGTTTCACCCGAGAGGTGACTCTCTGCACCTCATGGCCTCTCCAGTGCCACCCCCCACCCAGGGCTTAAAGCTATTCTCTGGCTCTACACCCCATGCAGCCACCCTCATATTTTATGTCCTTTCCATCAGAACAGGAATCCACAAATATTCACTGTGCACCTGACCTTGTACTGGAACCAATGGGGATTCAAACACATGTACGGCACTGTCCTTAAGGAAATTTGCATTGCAGTAGGGGCAAGGCTGTCCATACATAAAGGACATTAACACAGCAGCAGGAAGAGGAAAAAGGGGGGCGGAGGGAGGGACCTAAGGAGTATGAAGTCTCCTTTGAGTTCTCATGGAGCCCGAGCTGGTGTGGAAGGCAGTGTGGAGGAAACGACCTGCTGGGAATTGCTGGTTCTGCGGTTACTCTCTCCACTATAATCTTAAACTCCTCAGAGTCATGCAGGGGGGCTAAAATCAACTCCCCCAATCTCATATGAATGGTGGTATTCTGACCCCCTCTTACGAATCACTTGTGTTCTTCATGGCATCCAGAATGGCGAATTCTTTCCAGAAGGTTTTCAGTTTACTTTGTCCAGATCCGCCAGAGGAATTACTATCCATATAGCCACAAACCTACAATTTTTCAAAAGAAAAAAAAATGCAATGTCTGTGAGGTGCAATAAAGCAAAACACAGCAAAAAAAGGTATGTCTGTAATATTTTTGAATGTTGACAGGTGCTAGGGATTCAGGAGAGCAAACAAGCCTGGGCCCTTGCCCACATGGAGTTTACAGGCTATTGGATTACTCAAACAATCACAAAAAATTTGTATAATTACAGATTAATTAAGAGCTCCTATAGCATTAAGAAATACAATACAGTAGAACCTCACCCAAGGGACTATAACAAACGGGTCAATATACAGAGGTGGTCAACATAAGGAACTAGGCCTACTGTGTGTGGTACATTTCCAGTCTATGAAACTTTGGTCAACTTCAGGAAGTGGTCAGTGTAGAGAGATGGTCAGCTATGGAGGGTCGACTGCAGAACAAAGAAGCCTAACCTGGTTTGAGAAAATGATCCTTGAGCTGCAAAGCAAAGTGGGATGTTACTAGTTAAAGTGAAGAGCATTCTAGGAAGATGCTCTTCTAGGTGTGCAAAGGCCCCGTGGTGGTAAGAAGTATGGCCTGTTTGAGGGAACAAAGACCTGGGTGGCTGGTGGGCAAAAATGAAGCTGGATAGGGCTGGAAAGACAGACAGGGCCAGACTGACCTTCTAGGCCCTGGTAAGGATTTTGATGTTCATCTCAAGAAGAATGAGAAGCCAGTGATGTGTTTGAAACAAGGGAAGAATGGGATATAGCAGAATGAGATTTGCACTTCAGAAATACCTCTCTTGCCTCTTAGTGGAGAACAGACGGAAAGTATCAAGAATGTTACATGGGTCATCTTAGTCCCTTGCAATTTCTTATCTCACACTTTGGTGACTGACATTTATAGAATGTGCTGGTGCTTTATGAAGGGAGATGCTTATCTAAATTCTGGCCACCCAGTATTCAACCTCAGCTAAGAACCCACAGAAATAAGCGATTGTCCTTGAAATGACACACCTTCTTTCCTGACACAGCAGGGACTCAGGCAGTCTTGACCATCACAGGCCCAAGATTTGGATGTACATGGGACCTTGTAGAACAAGAGATGTGCCCCAGGCTCCAGGAGACCAGATGTCAGGAGCTGAGAGGAGGGATGGGTGGACTGGGAGGAACAAGTCGGTAGCCTGTAGGGGAGCCACAGACACAGAAAGTTTGGTGACCCTTGTGTCCTAGGCTGTAAATGACCTGGAAGTGCAGTCTCCATGACACAGACACAGGCAGGCAGCCTCCAACAGCTGCAAGCTTCCAAGAGAGGAAGAATGTCTAGGTCAGTGGTTCTCAACCTGTGGGTCGTGACTCTTTTGGGGGTTGAAGGACCCTTTCACAGGGGTTGCCTAAATACATCCTGCATATCAGATATTTACATTACGATTTATAACAATACCAAAATTACAGTTATGAAGTAGCAACAAAAATAATTTTGTGGTTGGGAGTCACCACAACATGAGGAACTATATTAAAGGGTTGCAGCATTAGGAAGTTTGAGAACCACTGGTCTAGATTCTCCTGGTCAGATCTTGCCACAAGCAAGGTCCCACTCTGGGAAGAAGTCCTGTTCCTCTCTATCTGGCTTTCAGGGCCTTCCTCGCTGTCCTGCAAACTCTGCTCAGTCCTGGATATGCCCCTCCTCTTCATTCCCAGCACAAGGCTGCTCCATGCACCCGTGCTTACTGTCAACACCACGCACAGTCTCCCAACTCACACACCTAATGCACAGAATCTCTGGCACACCCCCAAACTCAGTAATTGAGACAAATAATATTTTGGTGCAATGTTTTTATTAAAAAAAAATCAAAATTAATGACAAGAATGCAAGATGCGCAAAATATCAAAATTTTAAATGAAGGCAAGGTTGATGTTACTGATTTTTCCTTTTGCCTTTGGGTCTCTCAGCTGCCAATTCTGTAAGAACAAGGATCCTGGTGATTTGGGGCCCAGGTCCAATGTGGCTTAGCAGGGCACCATTACTGATCCTATTGTTAAAATATTTCTATGCCTAAGGTTTTTGGTGCTCCTCAAACTTCGTATCCAAGGCATGCGCCTTTCTCACCTCACCCAAGACCCAGCTCTGCGGGAACAAGCTCAACTCCACATAGGAGGCCACTTCTTAACATTTTCTTCTTGTCTCCAGTAGAAGGAATTTCTCCTGTGCAGTCCAGACCAACACCTTGTCCTGGGGCCTGTTTTCCCAGCCAATACCTTCTTTCCTCTTCTGCTCTGAAGTTTATGCCTTTCCATCTTTGAGACCCTAGACTGTCTTCCTTGGAAAGTGAGTTTAAACTCCTAATACTCCACTGCCCTTCATTTACTCTTTTTCCTTTGCCCCTGTGGTCATCTTACACTCTGCATATATTATTTACGTTATCTTATCACTGTCTTTCCATGGCTCTTGCCCCACTTTTGACCAGAAAGCAAGATTCATGAATGTTGGGATGTTTTTTTCTCTTTTGCTTACAACTCTGAACAATTCCTGGCACTTGGATGCTTATTGATTAAGTATTCGGTAAATATTTGTTGAATGAGTGAGTAACAGTTTAGTTCCCTTTCGTTTCATCTTTCCTTTCCCAGACTAGGTCTCACCTTAATAGCCAAAAGAGGGTTAAATCTATTTTTGGAGGGGGGTGTTAAATCTTTTTCCTAAGAGAAAGGACCATCTCCTCTGGGCCTCCACCCTTGGCCATGTAAAAAAACAGCAGAAGCTTTGAAATTATAATTCTTTAAAAGTCTTTGCTAGGCAATAGAAAAAATTATATTTTCAGAGGAAACTATAGGATTTTCAAGATATGTTGTATGTTTTTTCCCCCTTAGGAGTGATATCCAGGGGAATGTGGGATTCTCATGTAATTTGAATCAAAACTGATTCTTTCTGTGACCTTAGCAAGATAAAGTCAGAGCTTTGATTATTCTCTCTGTAAAATGGGTATATTGATTCCAGCACCACCACCCTCACAGAGTTGCTGGGGAGCTTAAACAAAAAGCTGACGATATGGCTGGAGAAGCTTTGGGAAGTATGAATTGCCTTGCAGATACGACGATGTGTAAATCTCATTAACACCAGCCCAAGGCAGAGCTAGGGGGCCCCGGATACAGACCATGGTAAACATGGTCATCTGGTTCTGACTTCATTTTGCAGATGGAGAAACTGAGGCCCAGAGGGGTGAGGTGCTAGCATGGGAGAGTTTGGGGTGGAAGCCAAGTATCTGGGCTCCCAGTGCCGTCTCTGGCCTCTTTGGGTCTCTCAGCTGCCAATTCTGTAAGAACAAGGATCCTGGTGATTTGGAGCCCAGGTCAAAATCATCGTGGCTGGAAGGGAGTTCCTGCCTTTCAAATATCCTTGGGAATCCCAAGCCTTCCCAAACAGCCTAGGAAGGGATTTTAAATAAAATCCTTTACCATCCCTTCCGCTTTTGAGAAGGGATTTCTCATTTCTTAGTGGCCTCTGAATGAGCGTTTCACACACATTTCATTGTCCTTCCTTGTCACCTATCCTGTGTGTGTTTCAGGAGCAGGTTATGACTGAAACTTCTGTGAGGCACGGGATGTAAATCTTCCCTGAGTGAGAACTATGCCTTGGGGGCGAGGTCATCATATTGGCACAATCTCCCTATGAAGTGTGGTCACAGGAGGAAACCGGGCCCAAGAAAGACAGGGGGACACAGAGAGATTAATTTCTCCAATGTTATTCTTCCCCTGTGTTCCTTTTTTTTTTTTTTTTTTTTTTTGAGACAGAGTATTCTCTGCTACCGCAAGGAAGAGTGCAGTAGAGTCATCATAACTCACCACAACCTCCAACTCTTGGGGCTCAAGTGATCCTCCTGCCTTAATTACAACACCCAGCTAATTTTTTTATTTTCAGTAGAGGCAAGGCCTCATTCTTACTCTGGCTGGTCTTGAACTCCCAAGATCAAGCCATCCTCCCATCTTGGTCTCCCAAAGTGCTAAGACTACAAGCATTTTTACTTATTTTGACAGTAATTATTTTCTCTGAACTCCATAGTTTTTTTTTATTTTTTTCACTTGCTTATCTTTGAAAGAACAAGGATTAATCCTTAAATGGTATCTGTCAAGTCTGTATTGCCCCACTCTCTGTTCCCTGTCGGTGAAAGCCCTTCAGACAAAGCACACCTATAACATGCAGAACCAGCCGCAGGGAAAGAGAATGCTTGCTTCCTTGGACCCTTCCCCAAATCACACAATCAAAGTCCAATTTCTAACAGTAAGTCCTTTCTGACATCCTCATGCTGTGGTTCCCCACGCTTCCCTGACTTCCTTTGAAGTAGGAAGAACCTACAAGGTGGCTCCCACCAATAGGATACATTTGTGGGGCTTTCTATGGGGGGTCACCTGGCTGGGAAAATTTTAAAAAACCTTTAAAGCCAGTGTACTCTCCCACTTCTTCTGGAAGTTTCTTGCAAACTTCTCAGCCCCTGATCAGAAGCACAGTAATAACAGCTGGTGCCCCTTCACCCCACAGGCAACCCCCCTGATTCAAGGCCAACCATTTTTCATTACAGCTCCTGGGAAATGCATCTCCTCACCTTTACAGCCCAGTTCCCACAGCAGCCCCGTCCACTCTTTTAGAATTCATTGGCTGTTTCCAGCAGCTTCACCAGGCAGAAAGCAAGACCCAGTTTCCATTCATTTATATCCCTAAAGGCCAGAACACCCATATCCACTTCCCTGTGAGCTCTCTTGCCCTGCCCTGTTCCAATCCCAGGACACCACTGGAGCCCCCATTCTCTTGAGGGCTTCTCCAGAGGAAGAGAAGGGGGCAGGCCATGACACTGTCCCTACCCCAGAGACATCCTTTCATCCTCTTCCACTGGCATCAGCCGGAGGTACGTGGGAAAGGTTGACAGTCACTGTACCATTGTTGCTGTCTTTTTGTAATTTCTCTATGGATCTGTTTAGTGCTAATACCTTATTCAGAAATCTGGGGATACTTATCAGCTTTTGTTCTCAAGCCTCAGATGAAATTTCAGGACAAAGTCCCGTTGGATATCCTGTTACACTTAAAACACGGCATGACGCCTTCCATGTGAGCGCTAGGGCTATCTGCAGGCTGCACAGTGGAAAGCAGAGAAGCTGTGACTGTTGGCAGCGTCGTACGTCTGGGCTGCTGAGATAAGACTTTTGGAAAGATTCAAACCACGGAATTTTGCAATAGTTACACAATGACTTCCGGCCCACCCTCATGAATGCATTTCAAAAGACTGAACATTCCTTAGGAGGCTATTATATAACTAAACAGAAACATCATGGTAACTGATGTGGAGGAATATCCTTTGGGGGGTTGAAGATATATCACATAAGAAGAAAAGACTTCAGTAGTTAAACAGGCTAACTTTAGATGGTTAAAGCCAGACTGGAAAGAGGCATTTAGAATATTCTCCATCATCCCAAGGACCACCTTAAAAAAGTCTCAAGGAAGCCAGTTTGAGGCTCAGTAATAGTCATCATTCAGTCATTTGTTTACTGAGTTCCTGCCAGGCTTCAGACCCTGAGCTGAGGCTAATATTGCCACAATAGATAAGACTGGGTCCCTGCCCCGCAGGAACTTGGAGAAAATCTCCATAGCAGAATAAGCTGTCACCAGGAGTAAGCGCCCCTGTGGATCTCCCACACACTGCGTCCCCAATGACCAGTGAGCAGAGAGGACTCAAGACTGGAAACTGGGAGGAGAGAAGCAGTGAAACAGCCCTCACCCTTCAAATCTGGAGCACTCTCTGTCTCTGGAAGAATCAGGCAAAAGCCATGAGGTCCAGCTGGCTGCATGCATAAAATAGAATAAGAGACTGGAGGAACGGATTTAATTGCGGGAATTGTTTTCTGACAGGTAATAGGACAACAGTGCAGAGTCCAAGGTGAGAGGTGTGCTGGGCCACGTGCAGGGACAGCCAGGAGCAGGACTGACATCCTGCAGACCTCACCCAGGCAGAGGGAAGGCAGGCAGCCAGTGAGTAATGAAAACACCTACAAATGGTTTACCCGTGCTCATACTGAAACACAGAACAAGGGGCAGAGAGATGTGACACGTGTCCAGCAATGCTAGGTAGGACTTTTCCTCCCTGTCCATTGTGATGGAGAGAGTAAGGGTGCTGTACACACCAGGTAACCAGACGTCCAGATTTTTAACAATTTGTCCCACATCCCGCGGCATTTTTAAAAAGTCCTGATTTTTGGAAAGAATGCACAACAAGCTAGGGAACGGCCGGAGAATGGGAAGGGAATATACAGTTTTCGGCTGCCATGTGGCTATTTCGCCAGGATATGAGTTTTATATTATTTTTGTTAATTTTATAATGTTAAGGTTTAATAATAACAAGTAATTGTTGAGAACTGATTATCAAGAACTGCTTATCAAAGTTCGCATTGTTGGTCAGTTGTTAGAATTCGATGAGAAATATGCCAAAGAATAAAACAATATTATACATAATTTTTTAATGTATTATATTTGTAAATTGTACTTATGTTGAAATTAAAAAATATGGCTCGGCGCCTATAGCTCAACCGGCTAAGGTGCCAGCCACGTACACCTAAGGTGGCGGGTTCGAATCCCCAGCCCGGACCCGCCAAACAACAATGATGGCTGCAACCAAAAAATAGCAGGACGTTGTGGCGGGCGCCTG
>CAUYTI010060309.1:0-12579 GCA_963575145.1 Galago senegalensis
GCAGGCGCCTGTGGTCCCAGCTACTTGGGAGGCGGAAGCAAGAGACTCGCTTGAGCCCAGGAGTTGGAGGTTGCTGTGAGCTGTGATGCCACAGCACTCTACCCAGGGGGACAGCTTGAGGCTCTGTCTCAAAAAAAAAAATATACAAGGCATGTAGGTAAGCATAATCCATGAACAACATTACATCAGGAACAGGTCAATGACAAAATCTACTCTCACTTCCACAACAGCTAAGTGGGGATAAACTACCACCAGCTACCAAACTAGTTTGCAATGAAGCAGTCAGGATCCCAACTACTCATACAACTCATAAAAGGCCAACATTCCCTTTTAGATCAAAGGACCATACTAAAGAGAAAATGCTGGGCACAGAATTCAAATTAAGAAGGTAGGGACTGGGCAGCGTCTGTGGGTCAGTGGGTAGGGTGCTGGCCCCATATACCGAGAATGGTAGGTTCAAACCGGGCCCTGACCAAACTGCAACAACAAAAAAAACATAGCTGGGCACTGTGGCAGGCACCTGCAGTGCCAGGGAGTGGCAAGAGAATTGCCTAAGTCTAGGAGATGGAGGTCGCTGTGAGCTGTGTGATGCCACGGCACTCTACCGAGGGTGATAAAGGGAGACTTTTCTCTTCTACAAAGGAAAAAAAAAAGGTACTAAGAAAAAAAGAAGGTCCAAATAAAAATGGGATAGGGAACAGAGCCAGGAGATATCAGAACATAAGCCACCACTTTGTTTGTTTAATACTCTACAAATACAACAGAAGAGGGAGATCTAAAGAGCAGTGAAATTGAACACCATCTTAAGCATCTCTTGTAACAGTTTTCGAGAACCAGTTTCTGTTTAAAAAAAAAGCCACAGAAAAGGGTCAAATTAAAATACTATACAACATTATAAGAAAAATTATTTCAAAAAAGGTAACAGACATTAAGAAAACAATGAAAACATAAAAGATTAGTACATGTTAAAATTAGAAAAACTCATAATTAAGATGATAGAAACGGAAAAATCAGAAATGAAGAGGAGGCTTAGTGCGATGGCTCATGTCTGTAATCCTAGCACTCTGGGAGGTCTAGGCTGGAGGATTGCTTGAACTCAGGAGTTTGAGACTGAGGAAAAGCAAGACCCCACCTCTACTAAAAATAGAAAAATTAGCCAGGCGTTGTGGGCACCTACAGTCCCATGTACTTGGAAGGCTGAGACAGAAGGACTGCTTAAGCTCAGGAGTTTGAGTTTGCAGTAAGCTATGATGCCACTAACTGGGGCAACAGAGTGAGACAGTGAGACTCTGTCTCAAAAAAAAGAAATGAAAGAGGAAAAATAATCATTTCAGAAGTGAAGATTAATTCAGAAGGAACATGTAAGCACATAAACATATCATGCCCTAGGACAGTGGTTCTCAACCTTCCTCATGCCGCAATGTATTTTCATTGTTAAAAAGGGGTTGCGGCCCACAGGTTGAGAACTGCTGCCCTAAGAAAGAAAGATAAAATACTGCAATATGTTTTTTGCTGTAGTGATCTAGAACTGACTCTGTAATATCTCCAGTGATTGCCTGTAGATCAGGCATCCTCAAACTATGGCCCGCAGGCCACATGCAGCACACCTAGGGCATTTATCCGGCCCACTGGGTGTTTTTGCTGCTGCTACCTGTCCTGCTTAGCAGCTGACTCATCCCAGGGCCCACAGTCCAGCCCTTCAAAGGTCTGAGGGACAGTTAACTGGCCCCTTGTTTAAAAAGTTTGAGGACCCCTGCTGTACATCGATGGAAAAGAATAGAAAAAACACTATCAAAACATAAACGTGGGCTCGGCACCAGTGGCTCAAGTGGCTAAGGTGCCAGCCACATACACCAGGGCTGGCGGGTTCAAATCCAGCCTGGGCCTGCCAAACAACAATGACAACTACAACCAAAAAATAGCTGGGTGTTGTGGCGGGCGCTTGTATAGTCCCAGCTATTCGGGAGGCTGAGGTAAGAGAATCTCTTAAGCCCAAGAGTTGGAGGTTGCTATGAGACAAAGTGTGACTCTGGCTCAAAATAAATAAATAAATAAATAAATAGCTGGGCTTTGTGGCAGGTGCCTGTAGTCCCAGCTACTAGGGAGAATAAGAATCACTTGAAGAGGTTGCTGTGAGTTATGATGCCATAGCACTCTACTGAGAGTGAGACTCTGTCTCAATAAAACAAACAAAAAAAAAAAACTATGTTCATCAAGAGACACCACTAAAAAAAGAAAAAGAAAAAGCCAAAGCCTAGGAGAAAATATTTGTTACATATATATCTGACAAATGACTTCTATTAAAATCGCAATGAAAGTCAGGCATGGTGGCATGCATGTGCCTATAGGCTCAGTTACTTGGGAGGCTAAGGCTGGAGTATCACTTGAACCCAGGAGTTTGAGGATCCGGTGTGTTATGATCATACTTATGAACAGCTGCTGTACTCCACCTTAGGCAACATGGTCAGATTCTATCTCTTAAAAAATTTGGAGAAAGAAAAAGAAGAAATAACAATGCAAAACATTTTATACCACTTTGAGGGAGTAATATTAAAAAGATATAGTATCAGGGAGGCACTTGTGGCTCAAAGGAGTAGGGCACCAGCCCCATATACCGGAGGTGGTGGGTTCAAATCCGGCCCTGGCCAAAAAAAGTGCAAAAAAAAAAAAAAAATTAGAAAAGAAAAATAAAGACATAATATCAAATGTTGGCAATGATGCAGAACAATTGGAATGCTCAGAATTGCTGGAGAAAGGGTAAAACTGTATAATAACATTAGAAAAGTTTGGCAGTGTCTTACTAAGTTACATATGCCCTGTGACCTAGCTATTCCACTCCGAAGTACACACCCAATCAAAATAAAAATATCTGTCTATAAAAAGCTGTGTATCATATTCATAGCAGCCTTATTCTTCATGTCTAATAACTAGACATAATCCAACTGTCCATCAGTAGAAGAATGGATAAACAGTGACATGTTTGTAGAATGAAATGTTGCTATTCAGCAATAAAAAAAAAAAATCAGTTACTGATTTGCCCAAGACCATAGATATATATTACAGATGTTATCCTGCGTGAAAAAAAACCAAAAGCAAAAGAATACATGCTATGAAAACCTATTTTTACGAAGTTCAAGGACTGGAAAAACTAATATATGGTGACAGAAATCAAAATAGTGGTTGTCTTGGGAGCAAGAGGTTGACTACAAAGGGCACAAAGGAATTTTTTGAGATGACAACAGAGGTGTTTATGTGGGTGTTTTATTATTAAAACTCATTGAACTGAATACTAAGACCTATGCACTTTACTATATTTAAATTGTTACTCAAAAGAGAAAATTAAAGGTAGAAAAAGATTCAAAAGGAAGTGACAAATACAGAAGATTGGCAAAGATGCAATGTATCTATAATAGGAGGCCCCCAAGGAAGAAAAATAAAGCAAGGGAACAAAACAAGTAATAAAAACTAAAATTCAAAAAAGCCCTAATGAAGTAGTAGTATTTTGGTATGTCTGAGAACCAGTGAGGCCACTGTAGTTTGAAGGCAGTGAGTAAATAACAAAGAGATGAAGTGAAGGGTAGGGAGAGACCAAATCATGTATTGCCTTACAGGCTCCTTTCAGGACTCAGAATATTATTTGAAATTTATTTGGAAGGTACTAAGAGGGCAGTGACATCTTATGTTAGTTTCAGAAAAATGATTCCCAACTGCTTGTGTGTACAACCTTAGAAGGAAAATAAGCAGGCATAAATAAGACACAGCATTCTCAGTAAGTGGTCTAAATGTGTAAAAAAAAAAAAAACCCAGGAAAATAAAATTTAATAACGTATCAGCCTAAGATATTTGTGTAATTAGTTCTATTAAAAGCATAAAAAACTGAGAATCTTTCTTATTTTCCATATAGCTAACCCACCTAAGAATTTTTTTTTTCCAGACAGTTTTATTGTGTCGCCCTCAGTAGAGTGCTGTGGCGTCACAGCTCACAGTAACCTCAAACTCTTGGGCTTAAGTGATTCTCTTGCCTCAGCCTCCCAAGTAGCTGGGACTACAGGCACCTGCCACAACAAACTATTATTTTGCTGCAGCTGTCTTTTGTTTAGCAAGCCAGGTCCGGGTTTGAACCTGCCAGCCTTGGTGTATGTGGCCAGTACCCTAACCACTGACCTACGGGTGCTGAGTCCCATCTAAGAATTTTACAAGAATTTAGTTGATTAAATAGCACACACTGTCTGGTAGGCCTCCCTACCAGATAATCATTCCTATTTCTTCTGGTGGGAGGGAGCAAGGGAGGGCATTTCTTAGGTTTTCATTACTGTGCCTAGCACAGTACAAAACAGAACAATAGCCTAATAAGATTTTACAATCTATAAAAGCTAATGGTTAAATTTATTTTTAGAATGCTGTCTATGGATATTTTACCTATTCCCCACAAGAAATAAAGCTTGTTCAATTAGTTTTCATGTAGAAAAAGATACTTATACCTGTCTTTCTCTGATCCTGGAACAGTACCCGTATTGGTGGATCCAGGCACAGAAGCAATAGGGGTGCCAACAGTTCGAAGATTCTGAATTACAGATGACAAAAATTGCTGGCTAGCACTTTCATACAAATCAAAACAAATCTGATAAGCCATCAGGAGGTTGTCTTCCTTTACCAGTTTTTCTAAGATATCACTCACAGCTTGAGGGTCATCTAAGAAAATTAAGCACTGAAATGGAGATAAAAAACAATTATGTAATAATTGAAAACTTCATCAACAAAGTACCTGGGGGTTGGGCAGTGGCTCAGGCCTGTAATCCCAGCACTCTGGAAGGCTGAGGTGTGTGGATCTTTTGAACTTTCATTCATGCAAGACCAGCCTGAGCAAGAGTGAGACCTTGTCTCTAAAACACAACCAGGCATTGTGGTGGGCACCTGTAGTCCTAGCTAATTGGGAGGCTAAGGCAAGAGGATCGCTTGTGCCCAGGAGTTTGAGGTTGCTGTGAGCTATGATGTCACAGTACTTTACCAGGGGCAAGAAAGTGAGATTCTGTCTCAAAAAAAAAAAAGAAAAGAAAACAAAGTACTTGGACTCAACAATATAGGAAACCTTAAAATATAAGCATAGGCAAACCAGAGAAGCCTAACTTTCTTCTACTTTTAAACTGAACACTAAGTGAAATATTCCTAAAAACAGCACCTGCCTTCCTTAAAACCAAGAAACAAACAAACAAGTTACATGCACAGCTCTTAATATTTTGCCTGTACTTAGAAGTATTCAATACTGGTTGCTGAATGCATCTTGGATTCTTTAAATTTTGTCCATAACTTACTAAGTGTTCCTTAACTTCTATTTTCTGTCTTGCCATATTATGGGAGTCATTGATTCACTTAACAAATATAGTATTACATTGGACTAGGATAACAGACATTAAAATTACCATTTTGACTATTTCTACTATTCTCATGATTTGCCATGTGTTTTAACAAAATGATCCAAAAAGTTTAGAATTTTTCCTTTAAGAACTCAATTTAAATTTTTTTGTTCTCTTAGGCAGCAATTAACTTCAAGAAAGAGTTCAAGAACTTGTGAGGAATTAGAACATGGAAAAATGTTAAGAAGAAGGCTACATAGAATTGATACTGTTTTCTTCCAGGGAAGGGAACTTGTTAGCTGAAGGAAAGGAATAGAAAGGAGACTTTTCATTATATACCATATGTCTCTTTTTGAATTTTAAGTCATGTGAATATATCATCTGTTCAAAGAATATATTTTAAAAATGTACAGTGAATTTTTTAAAAATTATGAAAGGCTTAGGAATAAGAGCTAACAGAAATAAAATAGCCCCTAAGGAATGAAACTTGAAATACACGGAGAAGAGGGCTGGGAACTATTATTTCTCATATGATATTTTTCATATGAGTTTTTAAAAAAACTATTGAAAATTATATGTTGAAACAAAACTCTAAAAATCTATATAAAGAACACTGACGGAAATACAGTTAAATGTTAAAGTCTGGGTGATAAGAAAATCAACTTAAAAAATATTAAAGGGCAGTGCCTGTGGCTCAAGGAGTAGGGCACTGGCCCCATATACTAAGGGTGGTGGGTTCAAGCCCGGCCCACACAAAACTGCAAAAAAAAAAAAAAAAAATATATATATATATATATATATTAAAAATTTAAGTTGAGGCTGGGCATAGTGGCTCATGCCTATAATCCTAGCACTTTGGGTGGCCGAGGCAGGTGGATCGCCTGAGCTCAGGAGTTCAAGACCAGCCCAGGCCAAGAGGAAAACTGGAAACCTAGCTGGGCATTGTGGTAGGCACCTATAATTCAAGGGCACTAGGAGTTCAAGACCAGCCCAAGCCAAGAGGGCTGTCACTACTAAAAATAGGAAACCAAGTTGGGCACTGTGGCAGGCACCAGCTACTTAGGAGGTTGAGACACGGGGACTGTTTGAGCCCAAGAGTTTGCAGTTGCTGTGAGCTATGACACCATGGCACTCTACCCAGGGTGACAGAGTCAGACTCTGTCAAAAAAAAAAAAAAAGTTGATTTAGGGTGGTATAAATATAGATATTTATTCTGCCAGCACTTTCTATTTCAAACTTGCCTTTTAAAAAGCACTATAAAAAACAGTGCTTAAATCTAAATTTTAAAAAAAACACAGAGGAAGAAAATATGTGAAAGTACATTATAGTGAAGAAATAACAAAACATAAAATAAAATGCTAGGTTCTAGTCAGAATACAAAAATGTATACATATAGTAACTGCAAAAAAGCAAATTTGTGCAGATATCCAGCCAATAAATTACAACACAGCTAGTAAAAGAATCCAATAGAGTTACATGTGCCAAAAAGTGGGAAAAAACATCTATGCTTTACCTTTGTAAAGAAGCTCAGGTGAAGTGAAAAGGAAAGACTTATGTTTCAATTTTTATGTTTTCTGTAGCCTCTGAATTTTTTGCATGTGTAAGCAAATTCACACATACATGAGATAAAGTAAATATACTCAACATTTTGGTTGTGTTTAGGTAATGAAATCATAGATAGTTTTTACACTTTGAATTCTTTTTAAAATGACATAGTATTGTTTTTATCTTTTTTCTTTTCTTTGACTTTTGTTTCCAAAATTTCCTTAAATGCTCATATTATTTTCAAAAATGAAAAAATACATAGAACGCATTATAACAAAATAGCTTTTCAGTGTTGTAAAATTCAGTTTCTTATTGGTAAAAACACTATCAATCACATACCCTATCTTCACAGGGCTGCTGTAAAGAGTGAGATACATGAAGGAAGCTACTACAGTAATGTAATAAAATGTAACCTAAGTAATGTGATCTAGCACAGATAGCCCAGCACAGTGTAATGTTATGCAATTACCTGACAAACATTGATGAAATCAGGTTTCTCCAAGTTCATGTAGATTTTAACTAGAACTCTTAGAACTTTATTCCGAAACTGTTTATTCTGCATTAAAGACATGCATAACTTAAGGCTATAAGCTAGCATTCCTGGAACATCATTCTGAAAGAGATAATTTAAAGATATATCATTATCTGGTTATTGAAATAGTATGTTTGTTCAGAAACTGAATTATTTTAATCTAGTTTCTTTAGTCAACCTAGATAATCCTTAATAAAAGTTTAAATTAATAAAAAATTTTAATTAAATCCTTTAATAAAAACTTTAAATGTTTTAAGTAAAACATTTTTAAATGAATAAAACATTCATTTTAAATAAAAATCTTTAAAGAAATACATATTTTCATTCTTCATGAAAAATGTACTGAAAACAATTTAATATTTAATAATCAAGTAGGACCAAAACTATATGAACATTATACTATACAAGACTGATGCTGTGAGTTATTATAAAAAGATATGTACAACTGTCCATATACCAAGTGGCCACGCTTTTCAATTGTGTCTGAGGAAATTTTTCTGCTTCCTACCTACTTAACTCTCATGGGTTCCTGCCTATAATCACTGACTAGGAAACACAACGTGGTACAACTCTCTCCAGCTCTGAGTGACTCCAGCATTGACTGCTATAACATTTACAGTGCTTTCCTTATGAGAAAACTTTGGCCTAGATGCTTACCTTGTAGCTCTCAAAAGGACCCTAATATTTGAGATATCACCCTATAAGAGTCCTTCAACATAAAATAAGCATACTGAAAAGCTACAGGAGTGTTGCTCAAAGAGCAAGTTAGAGCCCAAGAGTTTTGAGGTTGCTGTGAGCTATGACACCATGGCACTCTACCCAGGACAACATAGTGGGACTCTGTCTCCAAAAAAAAAAAAAAAAAAGAGAGCAAGTTGGGATGTACCACTGTGTCATGAAATCAATAAGGTATAACTAGCAATTTTTCTTTGAAAAAAACAAAATATAATTTTAAAATATCAGGGTTATAACATAAGTAATAAGGATAACATAAGTAGTAAGAATGAATATTGTTTCATAAAACTTTTGAGTTTATCTATATGCATCTATGCCCTGAGATGCAAATTAAGATGCACTGCTTACTCTGCTTTATTTTTTAAAAAACATTTATCACCCCCTTTACCTTTGACTACCTGCTTCCCTGTAGAGTCTCCTAATGAATTGTGTGATTTGGGTAGGAACTTTGTGGGGTCTTGTTTGCCACTATAGTAGTCCCTGCTTATCCAAGGGGGATACATGCCAAGACCTCCATTAGATGTCTGAAACTGTGAATAGTACTGAACTCTTTAGATACAATGCATAAATTTCTTTTTCCTTCTGGAAAAACAATGTCATATATAGAGGATTAGCTCTTATAAGAAATCTTAGCAATCTCAGCATACAATTTTTCTTTCCTGAGGTTGAGATCTTTCATTTTTTCACTTAAAGTAAGCATCTTAAAGCTTTTCTCTAGCATATCTGAATTGTCAGCATCACTTCTCTTCTGCTTTGGGGCCATTAGTAGGTAAAATAAGGGTTCCTTGAACACAAGCACTGTGGGACTATGACAGCCCATCTGATAAGATAGCTACTTAGGGGACTAATAGGATATGCTACACAATGAGATGATTCATGTTCTGGGCAAGATGGAAGGGGATAGAGATTTCATCACACTACACAGAACAGTGCACAATTTAAAACTTATAAATTGTTTATTTCTGAAATTTTCCATTTACTATTTTTAGAACACCATTAACTACAGGTAAATGAAACCAAGGAAAGCAAAACCATGGAAAAAGGAAGATAAGATAAGAGAGGACTACTATATATCTCTAATGTATACAACAGTATCTGGCACACAGTAGGCATTCAAAAAATATTTGTTGAATGAATGAGAGTAAATATTTTAATCTTATGGCTCAGTACCTGTAGCACAGTGGTTACAGGGCCAGCCACATACACCAAGGGTGGCAGGTCTGAACCTGACCCGGGCCAGCTAAACAACAATGCCAACTTCAACAAAAAATAGCCAGGCATTGTGGCGGGTGTCTGTAGTCCCAGCTACTTGGGAGCCTGAGGCAAGAGAATCGCTAAAGCCCAAGAATCTGAGTTTGCTGTGATGCCACGGCACTCTACCAAAGGCGAAATGGTAAGATCTGGTCTCAAAAAAAATTTTTAATCTTATTCACAAGAAGACAAAGAAAGGTGACAACTGTACAAAAATGAAATTAAGAGTGAAACAAGGGTCATTCTATCACATTAGGTTCTTCATTCATTTACTCATTTTAGAAAAATCTTACTATTATTGCTAAACACTGACTTGAGGCTCTAGGGATAGACAGTGGCAAAAAAGGCAGAAAACACCTGTGCTGATGGAGCTTATAAATGGAGAGGAAAGACAGATGTTAACTATTTACTAATACATTAATTAATAAGTGATAAACACTATGAAAAAAATATACAGCTTCCATGATATTAACAAAACAAACTGGACCTAATCTTTGTGGCAGGAGTTGAGGAGGGTATGGGTGCTAGGGATTGACAGAAGGTAATAAAAGGAATGGGAAAAAAATATTTTTGGCAAGGGAAGGGGGCAGTACATCTAGAAGATAAGAACAATCCAAAGCCCCTGAGAGCAGAGTGCCAGCTCAAAGGAACGGGAGGTGAGGCAAAGTGGGCCTATAGATCGATGTCCATGTAACTTAGCCTTACACATTTCTGTCTACTTTGGTTGGTAAGTCCCCTACTTATGTAAGGGGAGTACAATTAAGTACAATTAAGTACAACTGTCATAATTATGAAAAACAACCCCAAACCAGGAATCTAGTTTGGAGTTTAAACTACCACATATAATAAAAGCATTAAAATAGTAGTTTATCAGTATAGTCTTCTTAAACAGAGTAGGGTAATTAATATGCCCTCCCCAAGCAAGATTTCAAAGGAATAAAGAAATGTGGTAAGATAAAAAGCAGACAGTCTATAAATACAAAACATGGTTGAGGTTCATATACAAATATAAAAATAATTCAAATGGCAAAAGAACATCTTACTATTTCTTTCTTTCTTTTTTTTTCTTTTGCAGTTTTTGGCTGGGGCTAGGATTGAACCTGCCACCTCCAGCATATGGGGCTGGTGCCCTATTCCTTTGAGCCACAGACACGGCCCCATCTTACTATTTCTAAACTAGATTTTCTTTCCATTACCCATGAGACTTGCTCCATCAACAACAATCTCTAAAATAACATTATTACCTACCGACTCCAGTATGGTTTTTTCGAAGACATCCAGTCTTCGTGTCTCCAAAGCGATGCCAACAGCCTGCTTA
Organism: Galago senegalensis; assembly: GCA_963575145.1. Classification (NCBI taxonomy): domain Eukaryota; kingdom Metazoa; phylum Chordata; class Mammalia; order Primates; family Galagidae; genus Galago; species Galago senegalensis. The sequence continues at coordinate 10,736 of CAUYTI010060309.1, forward strand.
TACTTGTGATCATCTAGACATCGTTGGAACATTTTATTCACAATGCCTTCCAATCTCTGGTCAATTGGTTTTTTTTCTCCTTCAGGCAAATCTGCATTTTCCACACACTGTTTGGTATAGTGATCAATGCATTTTGCTATGGAGAAAATAAAACAACTGTGATTACCTTATACATTGGTCTAAACTACCAGAAAGTACAACACCTGCATATATACTACATGGGATAACTATGAGGCAATAAGCAAATTTTAAATGCCAGAATTAATACATTCAAATTAATATTGGCCTCTCACAATGGTTATAATGGAGGACAATACACTAACTCCTATAAGGCTGATGATATTCAAAACACTTTTTCAGCTGGGTGCAGTAGCATGTGCCCATTAGTCCTTAAATACACAGTTGGCTGAGGCAGAATTGCTTGAGTCCAAGAGTTTGCAACCAACCTACCAACAGAGTGAGACGTCATCCTTTAAAAAAAAAAAAATTTCCTGCCTTGTTAATTTTGACCAAAATTATATTACTCTACCTGATTAGGCTACTTATTTAAAAGGATTGGCTATAATTAGCTGATGTTTCACTTTCAAAAAACAAACATTTGTCACTACTGAAGATATTATATTAATTATTACATAGCAATATAGTAGACGTTTTCACATTAATGAAACTATTAACACCTTGAGAGTAAAGACATCATCTTTGTAAGACAACAGTGAAATGACAAGAAATGGGCTCAGCACCTGTGGCTCAAGTGGCTAAGGTGCCAGCCACATACACCTGAGCTGGCGGGTTCAAATCCAGCCCAGGCCTGCTGAACAATAATGATGGCTACAGCCTAAAAAAAGCTGGGTATTGTGGTGGGCGCCTGTAGTCCCAGCTACTTGAGAGGGGGAGGCAAGAGAATCACTTGAGCCAGGCATTAGGAGTTGCTGTGAGCTGAGATGAGATGGCACAGCACTCTACCCAGGGCAACAGCTTGAGGCTCTGTCTCAAAAAAAAAAAAAAAAAAAAAAAAAAGAAATGCATCATAGGTTTGAAAGGCAATTTCAAAGATTTCCTAAAACTTTTCTAGGAACTGCAGTGGATTAATTACAAAAATAGCCATGTGTTGCTTAACAAAAGGATATGTTTTGGGCAATGCACTGTTAGGTGATTTCATCATTGTGTGAACATCACAGAATGTACTTACACAAACCCTCAATGGTATAGCCTACATACCTAGGTTATATAGTATGGCCTACTGCTCTTAGGCTATAGACGTATATACCATATTATTGTACTAAGTACTGTAGGCAACTGTAACACAATGGTTAAGTATTTATGTATCTAAACACAGAAAAGGTACAGTAAAAATATGGTATCATGGCTCGGCGCCTATAGCTCAACTGGCTAAGGCACCAGCCACGTACACCTAAGGTGGTGGGTTCGAATCCCCAGCCTGGACCCGCCAAACAACGACGGCTGCAACCAAAAAATAGCCGGGCGTTGTGGCGGGCACCTGTGGTCCCAGCTACTTGGGAGGCGGAGGCAAGAGACTTGCTTGAGCCCAGGAGTAGGAGGTTGCTGTGAGCTGTAATGCCACGGCACTCTACCCAGGGGGACGGCTTGAGGCTCTGTCTCAAAAAAAAAAAAAAAAAAAATATGGTATCATAGTCTTATAAGAACACCATCATAGTTGTTCAAAACATTATTATGTGGTCTATAATATATTCACTGTGGGCTCGGCGCCTATAGCTCAACCAGCTAAGGCGCCAGCCACATACACCTAAGGTGGCGGGTTCGAATCCCCAGCCCAGACCCGCCAAACAACAATGACGGCTGCAACCAAAAAATAGCCGGGCGTT